>APFE031728522.1:6735-33066 GCA_000404065.3 Pinus taeda | reverse complement strand
GGCTTGTTCTAGTGAACAAAAAATTGTGGAAGACAAAATGGATTGTCCTCTTTTATATAACAATCTCAAAGAAAGATGTGTTTCTTTTTACAATTAATTATTGCGTACTCTCAAGTTTAACTTACATAACTATTCTAATACCTTATTGTGTATCTTCTATAAATGGATTGTTTTGATGAGCAAAAGCAAGTGGAATACAAACAACGTCCATCGATATGAAACAAACTCTAGGGAGTTGTGTTTCCTATAATTGTTGGTTTTGAATATGTTTAACACTACTAATTGCATGTATTTTAAGCTTATTCAAACGACCTTTTTTCCCTTTCAGTGGAAGACAACAAATTGCAGGAGAGATGATGTGCAGAGGGGGGTTTTGCAATTTTTTATTTGTTTTTATCTACTTGTTTTGTTTTGTTGAGTTTGAGCATGGCCATGCTGTGTTGTACTCGTTTTTTGCAGTTTGGTCTTGGTTTCGTTTGTTGGGTGCGGAAACGGAAATGAAGCAGTCAAAGAAAATTGAGGTTATTGTTCATAAATGAAGGTGAGTTGACATTTCTATATGTAATGCACTTCACTTAAAAGTATCTTTCGCTACTTTGTAGCTCCATTTATTATCTTTTCAAATTATTATATGCTTTATCTAAGCTATGATAGTCGACTATATTCATCCCTTTTATGTAGTGAACAACTACAATTGTATGTTCTACACAAGTCAAGTGGTGAAGACGCACTAGAGATTCTACAAACATGACTAGTGCATTTTACAATCATGTCATCGAGATGGGTGAGGCATACTTTTCTCTTGCACAATACTATTGTCCTTTAATACATTGAAATATATGTTAGTTGCACAATGATTTATTATTTTGTCATGGTTTTGAGATAGTATGATCCTGTTCATGGGTGTGAGATTTGAGATTTTTCCTAGAACTTTGATATGAAAAAAATGGAAATGTTGCATTGGATTCACATGTTTAGGGATTATTGTTCATGATTGTCGTTGTCATAATATTAGCCAAGGGAAGGTAGTTATGTGTATTGTTGATTTATCACTCTGTATATTTATTCTTTAACCTCTCATGGTTTATTTGTGATCTTAGATATAATATTACTTTGTGCAGCGAACCACTGCAATTGTAGTGTCTGAGAGGGTTGAGTGGAGATAATATCTTAGGAAATGTAGATGCAGCGCAGAGGATGAGTGAGTCATGTTTTTTTCCAACAAAATAGTGTTATTGCTATTTGTGTGCTCAATGTTTTCTCCTTCTAGCATGGTTCTCGGGTAGTACGACTCAGAGGATATACATAAAATGATATGTTTAATTTTTTTTTTTTTATTTTTTTTTTATTTTTTTCACATCACACACACACCCTCACGTAACATTCCCCAGAGAGGAGGATGTTAAGGTCGAGCAAGCAAGCATATTGAGCTTTTGACTAATCAACCATTATGCTAGTAGACAACACTAGGATTTTTGTTGTTCAATATGTTTAAATATGCCTAGATCCTTCTTACAAAATGGATTATTTCTCTTACTATAGCATTGATTGCATTATTTCGAGTAGAATTACATCTAGTTTAAAAACTTATATACTTTGAGATTTAGCATGGAATATAAATGGACTAGAATGAAGTTGGATCACAAGTTCAAGCCTTCAACTCTCTAGTTTAACTTTTATTAGAATTCTAATATTTTATTTCGTATCTACATCAAATGGTTGATTTTAATGACCATATATACGTAAAATACAAAATGGATTATCAATGTTCATATAACAAAGCTAAAGACGAGTATGTTTCACATTATGATTTATTGTTGCACTGAACTCTCCAATTTAACTTGTAAAATGATTCTAATATCTTATTATGCATATGTTGTAGATGACTTTTTCTAGTGAGCACTTGTAAGTGAAACACAAAATGGAATGTCTATCTTGATATAACAAAGTCTAGATGAGGTATGTTTGGTGTAATGAATAATTATTTATTTTGAATTATGCTTTCCATTGCAATCTCTCTTTATTTTAACCTTATTCACGCCACCTTTTTTCCTTTCAGCAGGGGAGAGGACACTATAGTAAAGATAATGTGAAAATGGGAAGTTTGCAATTTTTTATTTGTTGTCTAATTTTTGAAGTTTCATGCCTTCAATTCTCTCGTTTGACTTTTATTATAAATATAATATTATATTGTATATCTATTGCAGATGGCTTGTTCCAGTGAACAAAAAATTGTGGAAGACAAAATGGATTGTCGTGTTTTATATAGTAATCTCAAAGAAAGGTATGTTTCTTATTACAATTAATTATTGCATACTCTCGAGTTTAACTAGCGATTCTAATATTTTATTGTGTATCTTTTATAGATGGTATTGCATACTCTCAAGTTTAACTTACATAACGATTCTAATTTTTTTTGTCTATCTTCTATAGATAGATTGTTTTGATGAGCAAAAGCAAGTGGAATACAAACAACATCCATCGATATGAAACAAACTCTAGGGAGTTGTGTTTCCTATAATGAATAATTGTTGGTTTTGAATATGTTTAACACTACTAATTGCATGTATTTTAAGCTTATTCAACCGCCCTTTTGTCCCTTTCAGCATAGGACAAAACATTGCAGGAGAAGATGATGTGCAGAGAGGCTGTTTGCAGTTTTTTCTTTGTTTTTATCTTCGTGTTTTGTTTTATTGAGTTTGAGCATGGCCATGCTGTGTTGTACTCGATTTTTGTTGTTTGGTTTTGGGTTCCTTTGTTGGGTGTCTTGTAATCTTCTTTTGTTTTGTTTTGTTTTGTTTTGTTTTTTTTTTTTTTTTAAGTTTTTTGCAGTTTGGTTTTGGTTTCATTTGTTGGGTGCGGAAACAGAAATTAATGAAGCATTCAAAGAAAATTGAGGTTATTGGTTATTGTTCATAAATGAAGGTGAGTCGACATTTCTATATGCAATGCACTTCACTTAAAAGTATCTTTCGCTACTCTGTAGCTACATTTATTGTCTTTTCAAATTATTATATGCTTTATCTAAGCTCTCATAGTCGACTATATTCATCCATTTTATGTAGTGAACAACTACAATTTTGTGTTCTACACAAGTCAAGTGTTGAAGTCAAGTGGTGAAGACACATTAGACATTCTACAAACATGACATAGAGGATGGGTGAGGCATACTTTTCTCTTACACAATACTATTGTCCTTTAATACATTGAAATATTTGTTAATTGCACAATGATTTATTATTTTGTAATCATTTTGTCATGGTTTTGAGATAGTATGATCTTGTTCATGGGTGTGAAATTTGAGATTTTTCCTAGAACATTGATATGAAAAAAATGGAAATGTTACATTGGGTTCACATGTTCACGGATTATTGTTCATGATTGTCGTTGTCATAATATTAGCCAAGGGAAGGTAGTTATGTGTATGGTTGATTCATCACTCTATATATTTATTCTTTAACCTCTCGTGGTTTATTTGTGATCTCAGATATAATATTACTTTGTGCAGCGAACGACTACAATTGTAGTGTCTGGAAGGGTCGAGTGGAGATAATATCTTAGGAAACGTTGATGCAGCGTAGAGGATGGGTGAGTCATGTTTTCTTCCAACAAAATAGTGTTATTGTTATTTGTGTGCTCAATATTTTCCCCTTCTAGCATGGTTCTCGGGTAGTACGACTCAGATGATGTAGATAAAATTGTATGTTTAAATTTTATTTTTTATTTTTTTTCCACATCACACGCACATCCTCACATAACATTCCCCAGAGAGGAGGATGTTAAGGTCGAGCAATCAAGAATCTTTAGCTTTCGACCAATCAACCATTGTGCTAGTAGACAACACTAGGATTTTGGTTGTTCAATATGTTTAAATATGCCTTGATCCCTCTTACAAAATGGATTATTTCTTACTATAGCATTGATTGCATTATTTCCAGTACAGTTACATCTCGTTTAAAAACTTATGTACTTTGAAATTTAGCATGGAATATAAATTCACTAAAATGAAGTTGGATCACAAGTTCAAGTTTTCAACTCTTTAGTTTAACTTTTATTAGAATTCTAATATTTTATTTCGTATCTACATCAAATCGTTGATTTCAGTGACCACATATATGCAAAATACAAAATGGATTATCAACATTCATATAACAAAGCTAAAGACGAGTATGTTTCACATTATGATTGATTGTTGCATTGAACTCTCAGATTTAACTTGTAAAATGATTCTAATATCTTATTATGTATCTGTTGTAGATGTTGTAGATGGCTTTTTCTGGTGAGAATGAGTAAGTGGAACACAAAATGGAATGTCTATCTTTATATAGCAAACTCTAGATGAGGTATGTTTGGTGTAATGAATAATTATTTGTTTTGAATTATGCTTTCCATTACAATCTGTCTTTATTTTAACCTTATTCATGCCACCTTTTTTCTTTTCAGCGGGGGAGAGGACACTACAATAAAGATAATGTGAAAAGGGGAAGTTTGCAATTTTCTATTTGTTGTTGTCTAATTTTTTTTTTGAAGTTCATGCCTTCAAATTTTCTCGTTTGACTTTTATTATAAATATAATATTATATTGTGTATCTATTGCAGACGGCTTGTTCCAGCGAACAAAAAATTGTGGAAGACAAAATGGATTGTCTTGTTCTATATAGCAATCTCAAAGAAAAGTGTGTTTTTTATTACAATTAATTATTGCATACTCTCAAGTTTAATTTACATAACGATTCTAATATCTTATTGTGTATCTTCTATAATATCTTATTGTGTATCTTCTATAGATGGATTGTTTTGATGAGCAAAAGCAAGTGGAATACAAATAGCGTCTATCGATATGAAACAAACTCTAGGGAGTTGTGTTTCCTATAATGAATAATTGTTGGTTTTGAATATGTTTAACACTACTAATTGCTTGTATTTTAAGTTTATTCAACCGACCTTTTTTCCCTTTCAGCAGAGGACAACAAATTGCAGGAGAGATGATGTGCAGAGGGGGTGTTTGCAATTTTTTCTTTGTTTTTATCTTCGTGTTTTGTTTTGTTGAGTTTGAGCATAACCATGCTGTGTTGTAATCGTTTTTTGTTGTTTGGTCTTGGTTTCGTTTGTTGGGTGTCTTGTAATCTTCTTTTGTTTTGTTTTTTTTTCTTTTAAAGTTTTTTGCGGTTTGGTCTTGGTTTCGTTTGTTGGATGCGGAAATGAAGGAAGCAGTCAAAGAAAATTGAGGTTATTGGCCATAAATGAAGGTGAGTCGACATTTCTATATGCAATGCACTTTACTTAGAAGTATCTTTCGCTACTTTGTAGCTCCATTTATTATCTTTTCAAATTATTATAGGCTTTATCTAAGCTCTCATAGTGGACTATATTCATCCATTTTATGTAGTGAACAACTACAATTGTATGTTCTACACAAGTCAAGTGTTGAAGACGCATTAGACGTTCTACAAATACTTTTCTCTTACACAATATTATTGTCCTTTAATACATTGAAATATTTGTTAGTTGCACAATGATTTATTATTTTGTCATGGTTTTGAGATAGTATGATCTTGTTTATGGGTGTGAGATTTGAGATTTTTCCTATAACTGTGATATAAAAGAAATGGAAATGTTACATAAGGTTCACGTGTTCACATGTTCAGGGATTATTGTTCATGATTTTCATTGTCATAATATTAGCCAAGAGAAGGTAGTTATGTGTATGGTTGATTCATCACTCTGTATATTTATTCTTTAACATCTCATGGTTGATTTTTGATCTTAGATATAATATTACTTTGTGCAACGAACAACTACAATTGTAGTGTCTGGGAGGGTGGAGTGGAGATAATATCTTAGGAAATGTAGATGCAGCGCAGAGGATGGGTGAGTCACGTTTGGTGTGCTCTATATTTTCTCCTCGTAGCATGGTTCTTTGGTAGTACGACTCAGATGATATACATAAAATAATATGTTTAAATTTAATTTTTTCCCACATCACACACACACCCTCACATAACATTCCCCAGAGAGGAGGATGTTAAGGTCGATCAAGCAAGCATCTTGAGCTTTCGACCAATCAACCATTGTGCTAGTAGAGAACACTAGGATTTTGGTTGTTCGATATGTTTAAATATGCCTAGATCCCTCTTACAAAATGGATTATTTCTCTTACTATATCATTGATTGCATTATTTTGAGTAGAATTACATCTAGTTTAAAAACTTATATACTTTGAGATTTAGCATGGAATATAAATGGATTAGAATGAAGTTGGATCACAAGTTCATGCTTTCAACTCTCTAGTTTGACTTTTATTAGAATTCTAATATTTTATTTCATATCTACATCAAATGGTTGATTTCACTGACCACATATACGTAAAATACAAAATGGATTATCAGCATTCATGTAACAAAGCTAAAGACGAGTATGTTTCACATTATGATTTGTTGCATTGAACTCTCCAATTTAACTTGTAAAATGATTCTAATCTCTTATTATGTATCTGTTGTAGATGGCTTTTTCTGGTGAGCACGAGTAAGTGGAACACAAAATGGAATGTCTATCTTTATATAACAAACTCTAGATGAGGTATGTTTGGTGTAATGAATAATTATTTGTTTTGAATTATGCTTTCCATTACAATTTGTCTTTATTTTAACCTTATTCACGCCACCTTTTTTCCTTTCAGCGGGGGAGAGTACACGATAGTAAAGATAATGTGAAAAGGGGAAGTTTGCAATTTTTTGTTTGTTGTTGTCTAATTTTTTTTTGAAGTTCATGCCTTCAAATTCTCTCATTTGACTTTTATTATAAATATAATATTATATTGTGTATCTATTGCAGGCGGGTTGTTCTAGTGAACAAAAAATTGTGGAAGACAAAATGGATTGTCCTCTTTTATATAGCAATCTCAAAGAAAGGTGTGGTTCTTATTACAATTAATTATTGCGTACTCTAAGTTTAACTTACATAACGATTCTAATATCTTCTTGTGTATCTTCTATAGATGGATTGTTTTGATGAGCAAAAGCAAGTGGAATACAAACAACATCTATTGATATGAAACAAACTCTAGGGAGTTGTGTTTCCTATAATGAATAATTGTTGGTTTTGAATATGTTTAACACTACTAATTGTGTGTATTTTAAGCTTATTCAACCGACCTTTTCCCCCTTTCAGCAGAGGACAACAAATTGCAGGAGAGATGATGTGTAGAGGGGGTGTTTGCAATTTTTTCTTTATTTTTATCTTCGTGTTTTGTTTTGTTGAGTTTGAGCATGGCCATGCTGTGTTGTACTCGTTTTTTGTTGTTTGGTCTTGGTTTTGATTGTTGGATGTCTTGTAATCTTCTTTTGTTTTGTTTTGTTTTTTTTTTTTTTAAGTTTTTTGCAGTTTGGTCTTGGTTTCGTTTGTTGGGTGCGGAAACGGAAATGAAGCAGTCAAAGAAAATTGAAGTTATTGTTCATAAATGAAGGTGAGTCGACATTTCTATATGCAATGCACTTCAGTTAAAAGTATCTTTCGCTACTTTGTAGCTGCATTTATTATCTTTTCAAATTATTATATGCTTTATCTAAGCTCTCATAGTCGACTATATTCATCCCTTTTTTGTAGTGAACAACTACAATTGTATGTTCTACACAAGTCAAGTGGTGAAGGCGTACTAGACATTCTACAAACATGACAGAGGATGGGTGAGGCATACTTTTCTCCTACATAATACTATTGTCCTTTAATACATTGAAATATTTGTTAGTTGCACAATGATTTATTATTTTGTCATGGTTTTGAGATAGTCCTTTAATACATTGAAATATTTGTTAGTTGCACAATGATTTATTATTTTGTCATGGTTTTGAAATAGTATGATCCTGTTCATGGGTTTGAGATTTGAGACTTTTCCTAGAACTTTGATATGAAAAAAATGGAAATGTTACATTGGGTTCACATGTTCAGGGATTATTGTTTATGATTGTTGTTGTCATAATATTAGCCAAGGGAAGGTAGTTATGTGTATGGTTGATTCATCACTTTGCATATTTATTTTTTAACCTCTCGTGGTTTATTTGTGATTTCAGATATAATATTACTTTGTGCAGCGAACGACTACAATTATAGTGTTTGGGAGGGTCGAGTGGAGATAATATCTTAGGAAATGTAGATGCAGCGCAGAGGATGGGTGAGTCATGTTTTTTTCCAACAAAATAGTGTTATTGTTATTTGTGTGTTCAATATTTTGTCCTTATAGAATGGTTCTCGGGTAGTACGACTCAGATGATATACATAAAATGGTATGTTTAAATTTTATTTTTTTTTTTCCACATCACACGCACATCCTCACACAACATTCCCTAGAGAGGAGGATGTTAAGGTCGAGCAAGCAAGCATCTTGAGCTTTCGACCAATCAACCATTGTGCTAGTAGACAACACTAGGATTTTGGTTGTTCAATATGCTTAAATATGCCTAGATCCCTCTTACAAAATGGATTATTTCTCTTACTATAGCATTGATTGCATTATTTTGAGTAGAATTACATCTAGTTTAAAAACTTATATACTTTGAGATTTAGCATGGAATATAAATGGGCTAGAATGAAGTTGGATCACAAGTTCATGCCTTTAACTTTCTAGTTTAACTTTTATTAGAATTCTAATATTTTATTTCGTATCTACATCAAATGGTTGATTTCAGTGACCAAGTATATCCAAAATACAAAATGGATTATCAACCTTCATATAACAAAGTTTAAGACAAATATGTTTCACATTATGATTGATTGTTGCATTGAACTCTCCAATTTAACTTGTAAGATGATTCTAATATCTTATTATGTAACTGTTGTAGATGGCTTTTTCTCGTGAGCACGAGTAAGTGGAACACAAAATGGAATGTCTATCTTTATATAGCAAACTCTAGATGAGGTATGTTTGGTGTAATGAATAATTATTTGTTTTGAATTATGCTTTCCATTACAATCTGTCTTTATTTTAACGTTATTCACGCCACCTTTTTTCCTTTCGGCGGGGGAGAGAAGATTACAATAAAGATAATGTGAAAAGGGGAAGTTTGCAATTTTTTGTTTGTTGTTGTCTGATTTTTTTTGATGTTCATGCCTTCAAATTCTCTCGTTTGACTTTTATTATAAATATAATATTATATTGTGTATCTATTGCAGATGGCTTGTTTCAGTGAACAAAAAATTTTGGAAGACACAATGGATTGTCCTCTTTTATATAGCAATCTCAAAGAAAGGTGTGTTTCTTATTACAATTAATTATTGCATACTCTCAAGTTTAACTTACATAACGATTCTAATATCTTATTGTGTATCTTCTATAGATGGATTGTTTTGATGAGCAAAAAAAAGTGGAATACAAATAGCGTCCATAGATATGAAACAAACTCTAGGGAGTTGTGTTTCCTATAATGACTAATTATTGGTTTTGAATATGTTCAACACTACTAATTGCTTGTATTTTAAGCTTATTCAACCGACCTTTTTTCCCTTTCAGCAGAGGACAACAAATTGCAGGAGAGATGATGTGCAGAGGGGGTGTTTACAATTTTTTCTTTGTTTTTATCTTCGTGTTTTGTTTTGTTGAGTTTGAGCATGGCCATGCTATGTTGTACTCGTTTTTTGTTGTTTGGTCTTGGTTTCGTTTGTTGGATGCCTTGTAATCTTCTTTTGTTTTGTTTTGTTTTTTTTTTTCTTTTAAAGTTTTTTGTACTTTGGTCTTGGTTTCATTTGTTGGGTGCGAAAACGAAAATGAAGGAAGCAGTCAAAGAAAATTGAGGTTATTGTTCATAAATGAAGGTGAGTCAACATTTCTATATGCAATGCACTTTACTTAAAAGTATCTTTAGCTCCTTTGTAGCTCCATTTATTATTTTTTCAAATTATTATATGCTTTATCTAAGCTCTCATAGTGGACTATATTCATCCCTTTTATGTAGTGAACAACTACAATTGTATGTTCTACACAAGCCAAGTGGTGAAGACGCACTAGACGTTCTACAAACATGACATAGAGGATGGGTGAGGCATACTTTTCTCTTACATAATACTATTTTCCTTTAATACATTGAAATATTTGTTAGTTGCACAATGATTTATTATTTTGTCATGGTTTTGAGATAGTATGATCTTGTTCATGGGTGTGAGATTTGAGATTGTTCCTAGAACTTTGATATAAAAGAAATGGAAATGTTACATAAGGTTCACATGTTCAGGGATTATTGTTCATTGTTCATGATTGTCGTTGTCATAATATTAGCCAAGGGAAGGTAGTTATGTGTATGGTTGATTCATTACTCTGTATATTTATTCTTTAACACCTCATGGTTGATTTGTGATCTCAGATATAATATTACTTTGTGCAGCGAACAACTGCAATTGTGGTGTCTGGGAGGGTGCAGTGGAGATAATATCTTGGGAAATGTAGATGTAGCGCAGAGGATGGGTGAGTCACGTTTTTTTCCTACGAAATAGTGTTATTGTTATTTGTGTGCTCTATATTTTCTCCTTCTTGCATGGTTCTTTGGTAGTATGACTTAGATGATATACATAAAACGGTATATTTAAATTTTATTTTTTCCCACATGACACACACACCCTCACATAACATTCCCCAAAGAGGAGGATGTTAAGGTCGAGCAAGCAAGCATTTTGAGCTTTCGACCAATCAACCATTGTGCTAGTAGACAACACTGGGATTTTAGTTGTTCGATATGTTTAAATATGCCTAGATCCCTCTTACAAAATGGATTATTTCTCTTACAATAGCATTGATTGCATTATTTTGAGTAGAATTACATCTAGTTTAAAAACTTATATACTTTGAGATTTAGCATGGAAATAAATGGACTAGAATGAAGTTGGATCACAAGTTCATGCCTTCAACTCTCTAGTTTAACTTTTATTAGAATTCTAATTTTTTATTTCATATCTACATCAAATGGTTGATTTCACTGACCACATATACGTAAAATACAAAATGGATTATCAGTATTCATGTAACAAAGCTAAAGACGAGTATGTTTCACATTATGATTTGTTGCATTGAACTCTCCAATTTAACTTGTAAAATGATTCTAATATCTTATTATGTATTTGTTGTAGATGGCTTTTTCTGGTGAGCACGAGTAAGTGGAACACAAAATGGAATGTCTATCTTTATATAGCAAACTCTAGATGAGGTATGTTTGGTGTAATGAATAATTATTTGTTTTGAATTATGCTTTCCATTACAATCTGTCTTTATTTTAACCTTATTCACGCCACCTTTTTTCCTTTCAGCGGGGGAGAGTACACGACAGTAAAGATAATGTGAAGGGGAAGTTTGCAATTTTTTGTTTGTTGTCTAATTTTTTTTGAAATTCATGCCTTCAAATTCTCTCATTTGACTTTTATTATAAATATAATATTATATTATGTATCTATTGTAGGCGGGTTGTTCCAGTGAACAAAGAATTGTGGAAGACAAAATGGATTGTCCTCTTTTATATAACAATCTCAAAGAACGGTGTGGTTCTTATTACAATTAATTATTGTGTACTCTCAACTTTAACTTACATAACGATTCTAATATCTTCTTGTGTATCTTCTATAGATATATTGTTTTGATGAGCAAAAGCAAGTGGAATACAAACAACGTCCATCGTTATGAAACAAACTCTAGGGAGTTGTGTTTCCTATAATGAATAATTGTTGGTTTTGAATATGTTTAACACTACTAATTATGTGTATTTTAAGCTTATTCAACCGACCTTTTCCCCCTTTCAGCAGAGGACAACAAATTGCAAGAGAGATGATGTGTAGAGGGGGTGTTTGCAATTTTTTCTTTGTTTTTATCTTCGTGTTTTGTTTTGTTGAGTTTGAGCATGGCCATGCTGTGTTGTACTCGTTTTTTGTTGTTTGGTCTTGGTTTTGATTGTTGGATGTCTTGTAATCTTCTTTTGTTTTGTTTTGTTTTTTGTTTTTTTTTATTATTATTTTATTTTAAAGTTTTTGGCAGTTTGGTCTTGGTTTCGTTTGTTGGGTGCGGAAACGGAAATGAAGGAAGCAGTCAAAGAAAATTGAGGTCATTGTTCATAAATGAAGGTGAGTCGACATTTCTATATGTACTGCATTTCACTTAAAAGTATCTTTCGCTACTTTGTAGCTGCATTTATTATCTTTTCAAATTATTATATGCTTTATCTAAGGTCTTGGTTTCGTTTGTTGGGTGCGGAAACAGAAATGAAGGAAGCAGTCAAAGAAAATTGAGGTTATTGTTCATAAATGAAGGTGAGTCGACATTTCTATATGCAATGCATTTCACTTAAAAGTATCTTTCGCTACTTTGTAACTGCATTTATTATCTTTTCAAATTATTATATGCTTTATGTAAGCTCTCATAGTCGACTATATTCATCCCTTTTTTGTAGTGAACAACTACAATGGTATGTTCTACACAAGTCAAGTGGTGAAGACGACTAGACATTCTACAAACATGACATAGAGGATGGGTGAGGCATACTTTTCTCATTCACAATACTATTGTCCTTTAATACTGTTAGCGCTTGAGATTTCACCTCAGGCTGAGAAAGACAAATCTTCAAGGCTACATCAAACCATTTCACCTCGTAGCTAGCCCTACGAGGTATGAGAAGGCTCTCTCGGGTCAGATTCGGTAGATCTTTCAATATAATAAGCTGACCAATTAGGATCAAAGATATTAGGCTAGTAAATTGATAAGGAGGATTGATTTGGGGGTTTTAATTAAATGACGGGGCTTTTCTGGGCTGAATGGGCAAGATCACAGTTTGAAACAGAAAAATATAATGAACAACACAGATTATTAACGGAGGCAAGGTAGGCATGAAATTTAGCAGTAAATCTGGATTTCAATGGGATGGAAAGACTGGTGAGGAGCTAAGGAGGGCAGACAATCACTCTGAATCCTCCTTAAACAGAAGAAAACATTGAATGTGAGCAAATTTATAGGAGGAGCATATAATACTATGAATTCCTACCTAAACACTTCATTTGCTCCATTAGATATGATCATGAGGTGAATGAAACATGACAGTTTAACAGTTTACATATGAGACAAAGGAAAAAACTATGCTAAATCAACATACCACATGAATCTCAGCAAACAGAGCTGTGAAATTCCATTAAATTCTCTGCCACAAACTGTACAAGAAAGGTCTGCTACGCTCGAGCAGCTCCCAGCACTCAGCACTCAGAAAAAATCTCTCTTCACTTCTCACTCTCAAATTATTTTTTATACATTAAATCAACTAAAAAAACAAAAAACAACAGATCCAACCCCCAAAACAGGGGCGCTGTTTCAACTAAAGCCATAAAAATAGAATAGAATCCTCCATCTGCTCCAAGAGGCGCCTTGTTCGATCAAGCGTTTTTACTGTACAGGATAGGAGGCTGTGGACAGTTTCAACTGACCCTAAAGATAGCTTTGTTGTTGGCACAGAGTCGACTAAAATCTGGGAAAGCCACAGTCAATCAACGAGCCATTGGAGATTTTGTCATTATTGCTACCCAAACTTGACTGTGTGCCATCAGGCAAAATAGCAAAACCTGATGATAAAAGAGCCACGTAGCTTGGATCACCACCATTTAGAACGACATTCATGGGAGCGTAAATAACATAGAGCCACATGGAGAATAAGCATGTTACCGTGATTCGAATCCAAGTTTTTGACACGCAAACGAACCTATGAATGCCACTTTACAAACTGCGCCCCAAATCTGGAAATGCGTTGGCCATTTACCAAAATTAGGAGAAGATTTTGATAATCTGGAATGAATCCACAGCATATATCGGATGGAAATCGACCCCCCTACAATCTTTCTTATCCGATAATAATGGGCATATCAGTCAAGCACATGAATCCACGCGTCCAGGCATTTGCGGCTTTTGTTGAACGGCAAAGACTGCTCTTTCCAGATGTCCCCAACCTCTTTCATCTCTGTCATTTAAATGTTTTTGTTCTTCCTGGAAAAAGGGCTTGACACCCTTGAACGCAATCCCTCTGTTGTCTCAGTTGTCGGCTTTGCATTATGTGATTTTTGATATTGCAATCTATGTTATTTTTGATGGCACTGATATATTTTTGTTGATTTTGTGGTATAGACAGGTCCCTTCTAAATCCCATACTGAGACCTCCACCGTAACATTTGACAGGGGACTTCGAATAAGGATGAAGCTGCAAGTCATTCTTTAGAGCTGCATGGATGTCATCTGGTGGGTGTTGCTCATTATAACTTTTCCTTTCGCCATATTGAAGGAACTGATTCTTCATGCGCAATGCTACCTCTTTTACATCTGACTGGTCCTCCGAGATAAATGTTTCCAATAATTGCTGTCACAAGTAGCCTTCGCAACATCCTCCATCGATGTTCAGGATTGGAGAAATTTGGATCTAGAAACAGACCATACTACTCTAGGGTAACGCTTCCAACATCCACAAACAAAAGCTGACATGGATCCCGAAAGATCGCTCTCCAATCAAGATTTCGGGGGTAAAACAGTTTGATCGCTCTGTTCAATGATAGCTTTATACATCATATGAAGAGCCCTCTTTCCATAAACACTATCATAGTTATATGCACCCAATTATCTTGACAGCATGTCTTCCTAAATAACGAGCCTGGACATGCTTGTACACACCAGTTTCATAATGGGCAAAGTTCTCACAAACAGAAAATGAGACCTCTATCGGACCATTAGTGAAAACCTCAGCCATTATATTGTATGGATCTGGTTTGATTCTGTATGCATTTGAACTGTAGTGCTTGGCACACCGACGTGTTGGGTATGAAGGCTCGCAACCAGGGTGATTACAACCATCGTTGTCAAAGTAGGGATAACACTCATCAATTACTACGCCCCTTCGACTGAAATAACGCCATGCGGATAATGGAAAACCACCATTACACCCTGATCCACATCTAAATCCACAGCAGGCCACTAAATTGTTTTCTGAAAGAGTGGCATTCACTTGCAAGTGAACGCAAAATCGGTCTAACAGTGCTGAGAAGTTCCGACCTGAGGCTTGAATAGCTTGTGACAGGGCTTTACAAACAGCAGTTGATAAACAAACATTTTGCATATGATCAGAACTTAATATACGTTCAAGGAGTGGCCAGAAGTGTCTCAGTATGAGGATAATAGTCTCATCTCCAAGTGGTGAGGAAAACCAGGGGTGAAAGCTGCGTGAAAATTGCACCCATCCTGTAGAATGCCCTCGCAACTGACTCTAAAAGTTGAGCATAACCAATTGAATGCTGTGTCAAACACACCAGGCCCTCGTGCGCATTTCATCAACAAGTTCATATAGGTGTTGAATATTAAATCATATTGGTAAACAACACCTGCTCTCCCTAGTGCCTCTGTAATACCCTCACGTATTCGCCAAAATGCAGGAATCTGATTGTAGTCTTGTGCCACACTACCATCAACAATGAGACTATTTTCAAGACAATTCTCCAGAAAGGCATCCGACTTTGCTTTGTCATGCAACTGGTTGCTACCAGTAGTCTCAACATAGAATTTCCTTTTTGAAGAAGTTAAAGGGTTCCTGACACCTTCCAAGTGATTCAAAACCATGTCCAAAGAAGCAAGATCTAAAAATTCGAATGCTGAGATAAGCTTTCCCAATTTCCTTTTAGCTACAGAGAGAAGTCTCTTGCAGCTCAAGTAAAATCCCCACATGCAAGAAAGGCAAGATTTATTGATGAAAGCCTTGGTGGTACAAGAATTGAAACCTTTGTGACTATGCCAAGGGTGCCTTCACTTCCAATGAATAACTGCTTCAAATCATATCCCGTATTGTCTTTTCTCAAGGTTCCAAGCATATCAACCACAGTGCCATTTGCAAGAACAACTTCAAGCCCTAAAACATTTCCACGAAGAGACCCATATCGAAAAAGAGATATGCCCCCTGCATTTGTGGAAATATTTCCAGCAATTTGACAGCTACCTTTTGCACCGAGGTCAATGGGCATCATATACCCCTGATCAGCTAAAATGTGTCAAGATTCTCCAGGACGCGACCAGCTTCACAAACCAAGATGCCACTAACCTTATCACAGGAAATTATGCTGTTCATCAACCCCAGATTAACAATCACCTCATAAAAAACAAGGACACTCCCACCCACGAGGCCAGTATTACCACCTTGTGGAACAACTGCTAGACATCTTGAATTACAATAATTTAGGATCTGTGAGACTTTTTCAGTGTTCCTAGGACGAAGTAGGAATTGGCTTGAACCCTTATATTTCCTCATCCAATCATGATTTGCCGTAGCCAATTCATCTTTATCCTGAATGACATTTTTCTTTCCAAGTATATTTTGAAAATGAAGAATATCTCTAACTTCTATCATAGAAAGGATTTCTCTGTATTTTCGTAGCTGCAGTTCCCTAAGATCTTGTATGGGAATCATATAAACTTTCTAGCTCTGGAAGTGGAGGAAAATGAAAAAACCAAAAAGATTTGCATGCCGATTGAAAGCGCTGTCGTTTATTCATAAGCCTCATGTTTTCTTTGTGCTTTTGCAGAGGTAGGAGCTTGAAGACGCTGCTGCCTTTTGAAGAGCTAAAGAACAATGACATAATCTAAAAAAGCAACACATTAATGATTTCTTCTTCAAAACAGGGTTTTGAAGAAGAATCAATCTCTGACGTGAGACGGAGTCTAACAAATACATTGAAATATTTGTTAGTTGCACAATGATTTATTATTTTGTCATGGTTTTGAGATAGTATGATCCTGTTCATGGGTTTGAGATTTGAGATTTTTCCTAGAACTTTGATATGAAAAAAATGGAAATGTTACATTGGGTTCACATGTTCAGGGATTATTGTTCATGATTGTCGTTGTCATAATATTAGCCAAGGGAAGGTAAGTTATGTGTACGGTTGATTCATCACTCTGTATATTTATTCTTTAACCTCTCGTGGTTTATTTGTGATTTCAGATATAATATTACTTTGTGCATTGAACGACTACAATTGTAGTGTCTGGGAGGGTTGAGTGGAGATAATATCTTAGGAAATGTAGATGCAGTGCAGAGGATGGGTGAGTCATGTCTTTTTCCAACAAAATAATGTTATTGTTATTTATGTGCTCAATATTTTCTTCTCCTAGAATGGTTCTCGGGTAGTACGACTCAGATGATATACATAAAATGGTATGTTTAAATTTTTTTTTTTTTTTTTTTTTTTTTTTCCACATCACACGCACATCCTCACATAACATTCCTTAGAGAGGAGGATGTTAAGGTCGAGCAAGCAAGCATCTTGAGCTTTCCACTAATCAACCATTGTGCTAGTAGACAACACTAGGATTTTGGTTGTTCAATATGTTTAAATATGCCTAGATCCCTCTTACAAAATGGATTATTTCTCTTACTATAACATTGATTGCATTATTTGGAGTAGAATTACATCTAGTTTAAAAACTTATATACTTTGAGATTTAGCATGGAATATAAAAAATGGGTTAGAATGAAGTTTGATCACAAGTTCATGCCTTTAACTCTCTAGTTTAACTTTTATGAGAATTCTAATATTTTATTTCGTATCTACATCAAATGGTTGATTTCAGTAACTTTTATTAGAATTCTAATATTTTATTTCGTATCTACATCAAATGGTTGATTTCAGTGACCAGGTATACGCAAAATACAAAATGGACAAAATGGATTATCAACCTTCATTTAACAAAGGTTAAGACGAATATGTTTCACATTATGATTGATTGTTGCATTGAACTCTCCAATTTAACTTGTAAAATGATTCTTATATCTTATTATGTAACTGTTGTAGATGGTTTTTTCTGGTGAGCACGGTTGTAGATGGCTTTTTCTGGTGAGCACGGTGAGCTGAGTAAGTGAAACACAAAATGGAATGTCTATCTTTATATAGCAAACTCTAGATGAGGTATGTTTGGTGTAATGAATAATTATTTGTTTTGAATTATGCTTTCCATTACAATCTGTCTTTATTTTAACGTTATTCACGCCACCTTTTTTCCTTTCGGCGGGGGAGAGAAGATTACAATAAAGATAATGTGAAAAGGGGAAGTTTGCAATTTTTTGTTTGTTGTTGTCTGATTTTTTTTGATGTTCATGCCTTCAAATTCTCTCGTTTGACTTTTATTATAAATATAATATTATATTGTGTATCTATTGCAGATGGCGTGTTTCAGTGGACAAAAAATTGTGGAAGAAAAAATGGATTGTCCTCTTTTATATAGCAATCTCAAAGAAATGTGTGTTTCTTATTACAATTAATTATTGCATACTCTCAAGTTTAACTTACATAACGATTCTATTATTGTGTATTTTCTATAGATGGATTGTTTTGATGAGCAAAATTAAGTGGAATACAAATAGCGCCCATCGATATGAAACAAACTCTAGGGAGTTGTGTTTCCTATAATGAATAATTGTTGGTTTTGAATATGTTTAACACTACTACTTGCGGTTTTGAATATGTTTAACACTACTAATTGCTACACTAGGATTTTGGTTGTTCAATATGTTTAAATATGCCTAGATCCTTCTTAAAAAATGGATTATTTCTCTTACTATAGCATTGATTGCATTATTTTGAGTAGAATTACATCTAGTTTAAAAACTTATATACTTTGAGATTTAGCATGGAATATAAAAAATGGGCTAGAATGAAGTTGGATCACAAGTTCATGCCTTTAACTCTCTAGTTTAACTTTTATTAGAATTCTAATATTTTATTTCGTATCTACATCAAATGGTTGATTTCAGTAACTTTTATTAGAATTCTAATATTTTATTTCGTATCTACATCAAATGGTTGATTTCAGTGACCAGGTATACGCAAAATACAAAATGGATTATCAACGTTCATTTAACAAAGGTTAAGACGAATATGTTTCACATTATGATTGATTGTTGCATTGAACTCTCCGATTTAACTTGTAAAATGATTCTAATATCTTATTATGTAACTGCTATAGATGGCTTTTTCTGGTGAGCACGAGTAAGTGGAACACAAAATGGAATGTCTATCTTTATATAGCAAACTCTAGATGAGGTATGTTTGGTGTAATGAATAATTATTTGTTTTGAATTATGCTTTTCATTACAATCTGTCTTTATTTTAATGTTATTCATGCCACCTTTTCTCCTTTCAGCGGGGGAGAGGAGACTAGAGTAAAGATAATGTGAAAATGGGAAGTTTGCAATTTTTTGTTTGTTGTTGTCTGATTTTTTTTTGATGTTCATGCCTTCAAATTCTCTCGTTTGACTTTTATTATAAATATAATATTATGATGGCTTGTTTCAGTGGACAAAAAATTGTGGAAGACAAAATGGATTGTCCTCTTTTATATAGCAATCTCAAAGGTGTGTTTCTTATTACAATTAATTATTGCATACTCTCAAGTTTAACTTACATAACGATTCTAATATCTTATTGTGTATTTTCTATAGATGGATTGTTTTGATGAGCAAAAGCAAGTGGAATACAAATAGCGTCCATCGATATGAAACAAACTCTAAGGGAGTTGTGTTTCCTATAATGAATAATTGTTGGTTTTGAATATGTTTAACACTACTAATTGCTTGTATTTTAAGAATATTCAACTGACCTTTTTTCCCTTTCAGCAGAGGACAACAAATTGCAGGAGAGATGATGTGCAGAGGGGGTGTTTGCAATTTTTTCTTTGTTTTTATCTTCATGTTTTGTTTTGTTGAGTTTGAGCATGGCCATGCTGTGTTGTACTCGTTTTTTGTTGTTTGGTCTTGGTTTCGTTTGTTGGGTGTGTTGTAATCTTCTTTTGTTTTGTTTTGTTTTTTTTTTTCTTTTAAAGTTTTTTGCAGTTTGGTCTTGGTTTCGTTTGTTGGGTGCGGAAATGGAAATGAAGGAAGTAGTTAAATAAAATTAAGGTTACTCGAAGGTGAGTCGACATTTCTATATGCAATGCACTTTACTTAAAAGTATCTTTCGCTACTTTGTAGCTCCATTTACTATCTTTTCAAATTATTATATGCTTTATCTAAGCTCTCATAGTGGATTATATTCATCCCTTTTATGTAGTGAACAACTACAATTGTATGTTCTATACAAGTCAAGTGGTGAAGACGCACTAGACGTTCTACAAACATGACATAGAGGATGGGTGAGGCATACTTTTCTCTTACACAATACTATTGTCCTTTAATACATTGAAATATTTGTTAGTTGCACAATGATTTATTATTTTGTCATGGTTTTGAGATAGTATGATCTTGTTCATGGGTGTGAGATTTGAGATTTTTCCTAGAACTTTGATATAAAAGAAATGGAAATGTTACATAAGGTTCGGGATTATTGTTCATTGTTCATGGTTGTCGTTGTCATAATATTACCCAAAGGGAAGGTAGTTATGTGTATGGTTGATTCATCACTCTGTATATTTATTCTTTAACATCTCATGGTTGATTTGTGATCTCAGATATAATATTACTTTGTGCAGCGAACAACTACAATTGTAGTGTCTGGGAGGGTGGAGTGGAGATAATATCTTAGGAAATGTAGATGCAGCGCAGAGGATGGGTGAGTCACGTTTTTTTCCTACAAAATAGTGTTATTGTTATTTTTGTGCTCTATATTTTCTCCTTCTAGCATGGTTCTTTCGTCGTACGACTCAGATGATATACATAAAATGGTATGTTTAAATTTTATTTTTTCCCACATCACACACACATCCTCACATAACATTCCCCAGAGAGGAGGATGTTAAGGTCGAGCAAGCAAGTATCTTGAGCTTTCGACCAATCAACCATTGTGCTAGTAGACAACACTAGGATTTTGGTTGTTCGATATGTTTAAATATGCCTAGATCCCTCTTACAAAATGGATTATTTCTCTTACTATAGCATTGATTGCATTATTTTGAGAAGAATTACATCTAGTTTAAAAACTTATATACTTTGAGATTTAGCATGGAATATAAATGGACTAGAATGAAGTTGGATCACAAGTTCATGCCTTCAATTCTCTAGTTTAACTTTTATTAGAATTCTAATATTTTATTTCATATCTACATCAAATGGTTGATTTCAGTGACCACATATGTATAAAATACAAAATGGATTATCAGCATTCATGTAACAAAGCTAAAGACAAGTATGTTTCACATTATGATTTGTTGCATTGTACTCTCCAATTTAACTTGTAAAATGATTCTAATATCTTATTATGTATCTGGTGTAGATGGCTTTTTCTGGTGAGCACGAGTAAGTGGAACACAAAATGGAATGTCTATCTTTATACAACAAACTCTAGATGAGGTATGTTTGGTGTAATGAATAATTATTTGTTCTCAATTATGCTTTACATTACAATCTATCTTTATTTTAACCTGATTCACGCCACCTTTTTTCCTTTCAGCGGGGGAGAGTACACGACAATAAAGATAATGTGAAAAGGGGAAGTTTGCAATTTTTTGTTTGTTGTCTAATTTTTTTTTGAAGTTCATGCCTTCAAATTCTCTCGTTTGACTTTATTGTAAATATAATATTATATTGTGTATCTATGCAGGCGGGTTGTTCCAGTGAACAAAAATTTGTGGAAGACAAAATGGATTGTCCTCTTTTATATAGCAATCTCAAAGAAAGGTGTGGTTCTTATAGCAATCTCAAAGAAAGGTGTGGTTCTTATTACAATTAATTATTGCGTACTCTCAAGTTTAACTTACATAACGATTCTAATATCTTCTTGTGTATCTTCTATAGATGGATTGTTTTGATGAGCAAAAACAAGTGGAATACAAACAACGTCCATCGATATGAAACAAACTCTAGGTAGTTGTGTTTCCTATAATGAATAATTGTTGGTTTTGAATATGTTTAACACTACTAATTGTGTGTATTTTAAGCTTATTCAACCAACCTTTTTTTCCCTTTCAGCAGAGGACAACAAATTGCAGGAGAGATGATGTGCAGAGGGTGTGTTAGCAATTTTTTCTTTGTTTTTATCTTCGTGTTTTGTTTTGTTGAGTTTGAGTATGGCCATGCTGTGTTGTACTCGTTTTTTGTTGTTTGGTATTGGTTTCGTTTGTTGGGTGTCTTGTAATCTTCTTTTGTTTTGGTTTTTTTTTTGTTTTTGTTTTCTTTTTCTTTTAATTTTTTTTGCAGTTTGGTCTTGGTTTCGTTTGTTGCGTGCAGAAACGGAAATGAAGGAAGCAGTCAAAGAAAATTGAGGTTATTTATCAGAAATGAAGGTGAGTCGACATTTCTATATGCAATGCACTTCACTTAAAAGTATCTTTCGCTACTTTGTAGCTCC
The DNA here is from genome assembly GCA_000404065.3 of Pinus taeda. Lineage (NCBI taxonomy): Eukaryota > Viridiplantae > Streptophyta > Pinopsida > Pinales > Pinaceae > Pinus > Pinus taeda. The sequence continues at coordinate 10,749 of APFE031728522.1, read as the reverse complement.
ATTTATTATGAGGTTATTTATCAGAAATGAAGGTGAGTCGACATTTCTATATGCAATGCATTTCACTTAAAAGTATCTTTCGCTACTTTGTAGCTCCATTTATTATATTTTCAAATTATTATATGCTTTATCTAAGCTCTCATAGTCGATTATATTCATCCTTTTTATGTAGTGAACAACTACAATTGTATGTTCTACACAAGTCGGTATGTGTAAAGACGCACCAGACATTCTACAAACATGACATAGATGATGGGTGAGGCATACTTTTCTCTTACACAATACTATTGTCCTTTAATACAATGAAATATTTGTTAACTGCACAATGATTTATTATTTTGTCATGGTTTTAAGATAGTATGATCTTGTTCATGGGTGTGAGATTTGAGATTTTTCCTAGAACATTGATATGAAAAAAATGGAAATGTTACAAAGGAAACACATGCCATGAGCCAGTCCACATGTCTTCTTTCGAACTCTCACCTATGGAGAATCATTCTTAGAAACTCACAATCCAACCTCTCATATGCCTTAATGAGATCGATATTCATGAGGCATGCATTGATTCTTTTTGTATGGATGAAATGTATACGTTCCTGAATTATTCCAACCGCATCTTCGATTCTTCTTCCTACAAGAAAGCCAAGTTTCTCCAAAATTAGTATGTTTAGACAGTGTATGTTTAATTTGGTTAGCAATAACCTTGGAGATCATTTTATGTATTGGCCTACAATCTGAGAAAAAGAAAGCAGAAGAAGATTTTGGAATGTGGGTGAAGAAAGTTGCATTTATGGCACCAGAGATCTTTCCCTCGAGGCGAGACTCCTCTACCATCATCGTAAGATCAGAGCTCATGATTTCAAAAAAGAAGAAAATCTCCACAGGCCAACCATATGGTCCTGGACTTTCTCCTTGGCAATCTCACTTAGAACTCCTTTTAGTTCTTCGACAAAGACTAGGGAGTCTAAGAGAGATGAATCAGCCTGTGTGACCATGCAAGGGAATAAATTAGCGAAATCCCATTGTTCTCTAAAAATTGTTTCCTTTGATGCTTGATATTGCTTACTAAAATGTTGGATGGCCTTCGCTTGAATATCCCTCATAGTTGTAAGGGTCTCATTCCATTGATTCCGAATTTGCCAGATGGTATTAATATCTTTTTTTTTTCGATGCCACCTTATGGAACAACCTGGTATATTTATCCTCGGATTTTATCCATGCCATTCTAGCAACACTCGGATGTGCTTTTCTTGTCAACAACATTTTCAGTCTCATCCAAGAAATCATGGCAAAGCCCAAGCTATAACAACACCCAGATGTGCTTTTCTCAGTCTCATCCAAGAAATCATGGCAAAGCCCAAGCTATAACAACACCCAGATGTGCTTTTCTTGTCAACGACATTTTCAGTCTCAGTTAGCATCGATGTATCCATCAAGTTTTTGATAGTGTGTCTCACTCCATTATCAATTGTTTCATCTAGATATCTCAGCACACGGTTAGCATCAACCCAGTATATTATACCTATCCAAGCTATATCTGGTTCACACTGCAAAGTAAGAATTCATTTGACTTCCAGCTCATCATGGGATCGATCAAATCTGAATATGAATAGGAGTCTCTCTCAACTACTTTAGTGTAAATCATCATGCCAAAGTCTCTGACAACATACTTCCCTTAACAAGGAAGTCCTCATCATCTCTTTATTACACTTATAATCCATTAGTGCTTAGAGATCAATCCCTCTTGTATTGAACATAAAGATGATTTGATCCTATCAGAAATAAATTGTTAGGATATATCAAACCAACGTTAAGGACATACCTTAAACCTTGAAGAGAGGTTGAAGTCTACATTAGATGTTCATCAAACTAGACATGACATGGCCAAGGGACTTGCTTCAGTCTGAAATCACGAGTCTCTTCTTATGTGCCTCAAAGCCTTGAGGTAGCTCCAAGAAAACTTCTTTTTAAATGTCATGGAGAAAGAAAACTTTTCATACATTTGATAATAGTGCATCCAACAATGGTGCTAGGATCTCATGGTAGTCCCTCTGAGAGTATCTTCCTTACTACTATTGTGCTTGATATCGTGGAAGCATCTAACATTACTGTGTGACTTTATACATGGTTGGTTGTTTGAATCAATTTTCCCCACTAGCACAATGGAAGAGATGGGAGGTCAATGTCTACTTACAGGTATAAAATAGAATGATATTTATAGTCGTGTAACAAGGAAGAAGTCATGATAGGTATGAGAATACCAACGTTGTATTGGAGTTCAACATGCCAAAGTGTGAGGGTAGGTAGGACTGTTGATGGCCTAACTTGTCCATGATAAAGGCTACCCAGAATGTCATCAATGCAGCAAATAGAAAATCCTCTAAGCAACATGATGATGCAATTCAGGATGGTACAACAATATGAGATGTGACAACATTGTGATAAGGGGTAGCATGATGTGAAATGTTGAAGCATAATGATGGGCATCGTGACAAAGTGAAGTGTAGCATGTTGTGTGTAGCACTTGCTAAGTATAGTACAGTGGTAAGCATGGTGCAGCAATGGCACATGGGACAACAGTGGCAAGCATGGTGCAACAAAGGCACATGGGACAGCAATGGCAAGCATGGTGCAGCAATGACACATGGGACAACGGTGGCAGCATGGTGCAACACAGTGTGGCAGCATGACAGAAGTAATGGTGCAACATAGTGATGATGGGTGCAGCATGGTGCAACACAGTGAGGTGCAACATGAAGATGAGGTGCAACACAATGATAGGTGTTGCATGGTGATGGAGTCATCATGGAGAATTAGTTGAAGTAGCATGTCTTCAACTGAGTTCAACTACCTCATGTATCATCTTCTTAAAGATGATTTATGCTCTTATTTAGATAAGTCAAAGTGTTGACCTTTGTTGTAAATGTATTATCTCTCTCTTTGTTGAACTATTCAAGAACATATAAGAAGAATTGTTACCCACATTGGGGTTTGTCCCTGGCTAGCGCCACATCTTGTGTCCTCTTGTCTTAGCTTGTCTTCTGTGATCTATGTTTATGCGATCTATGTTTATGTTCTATCTGCAATTTATTATAATGCTGATGTGATTGTTAATCTGGAAAAGATATAGCTAACTGTGAAAATTGAAATAAATTGCTCTAAGCATAGAACATACCTAAAATTAACATGGTATCAGAGCTGAGGTGAAGACCAAGCCCAAGCAAGAGTGAAAGAGCAATCACCGAAGATAGTTGGAAAAGGACAAAAGGCTCAATGCATTCCTCATCCCTCTTTGGGTGAAGTCAAAGCAGAGAATATTATCAAAATGGCGCAGCAAAAGGTTCTGATGGCCTACCTAAAGACCACTTCAATGGGAAGTTCGGGTCTAAGGGTGGAAGGAAAGGTAGATGCCTTGTTTGTAATAAGTTCGGCCATTATGCGAAGGAGTGTCTGAATGGGAGGGACACATCACTTGATGATGATAACAATCATTCCAGGGACATCTTCAATGATCGGAGGAATGACAGGTAATGCAGGTCATCAAGGAAATAGTCGACTTGTCAAAGAAAGCAAGGAACCCCAGGTATGAAGAATCAAATGTTGTTTTTGATAAGATAAAGAAGCATTATCTTATATTGGCCCTCTCCTCTAGACTCTTTGGGAATCTGGCTTATTGTAGTGCTTCAAGGCACTTCATCGAATAGAAGGGTGCACTCTCTAATTTGGGAGCGATGGAAACAATCGTGGGATTATACTTGGAGTCAATGCCACCTATCCCGGAAAGGGTGTAGGGAATGTTACCCCTCAAGTGAATGAGGGTAACTCGATTCATTTAGAAGAATCTTTTTATGTACCTGATCATAAGAAGAACCTAGTGTCCATTTCAACAATGGAGGTCAAAGGTTTCAAGGTGGCATTCATCGATGGAAAGGTACATGTTTGAAAATGAACTTTTCAAAGATGCTTTTACTCATGGGTTCAGGGTTGGCAATTTGTATCAAGTTGCAAGATGGT
>APFE031728518.1:0-23698 GCA_000404065.3 Pinus taeda | reverse complement strand
ATTGCGAGCCTTAAACGTATCGAGCGGGATATAGGGGCAACTTGAAAATGAAAGAAGTCACCAAACTCTGAAACGCCGTGAGTGAATGTTAATTAAGACCTATGCTTTGCAGCGGTCTTTAAGGAGCAATAACTCATTAAAAAAAAACCATAAAAATGTGCAATCAAGAAATTAAATTCAACAAGTTCATTTAAAATTGTTTTTAATAATTTATGTACTTCATATAAAGTGGTCGTTTGTGACAATAAACATTGAAAAGCTCCCCTCCATCAATTTGTCTAATTGACGTCTCTTCACTATTTAACACTTAATTCAAACAACGGTTTTCCAAATCATCGTTAAAGTGGGCATGTCTATGGCATGGCCAAGTGATTTATCATTTATTAAAAAATAATACAAGGATAACTCTTTTACTAATTATTATACTATTATAAACATAGAATATCCTTTCTATTATAAGACTAATTTAAAATGATGGAATGTATGTTATTAATTTCAACATTTATTAAAAATTTAAATTCTTTATATTTTCAGTTTAATATTAATGTTATTGACGGTTTTAATTTCATGTTTTCTAAATTCATTTTAATTCGCAATTAATTGTTTTTAATTATTGTTTATCTCAAATAATTATAATGTGTATATAAGTTATTTATTTTCTTATTTTCAATTAACATTTTTTATTTGGTTGATTATGTTGATGATTAATAACTATTGAAATAATAATTGATTTATAGCTTTAAAAAATGGGAAGAGATTACTTAGATTTTTTTAAAATCTTATAATTGTAGTGAAAAGGCTATAAGAGAAGAGTTCGAGATTACCATATATTTTTTATGACTTGAGAAGTTAGGAATGTTGTAATAAATATTTTGAAATTGAGTTTTCATTTGGGTGTATGTGGACAACTCTAGAGAAAGTTATGTTGAAAATGTAGCAAAGAATGGCTTCTTTGACTTGTGCCTTAGTGAAAGATGTCAATTCAAATTCAGTCTCATAGTTACTTGAGTTGGTTTTTAATTAACATGTGTGAGGTGGTCTATCATTGAGTTATTGTTAGTTAATTCGAGTTAGATAGCTTATATTGAGTTGTGGATTAGTTGATGGCTAAAATTAGCTATCTAGTGGAGTTAACTCTGATTTTTATCAGTTAACTAATCTCTAGTTCTCGAATAGAGATAGACTTGAGTTTAGTTGAGTAGTTTGACTTTGTTTTAACCCAACTCTCAGTTAACAGTAGCAGCTACTAAGTTTAGCCCCTAGTAGGTCATGCAATTCGAGTTGCCTATTAGGATTGGATGAAGGTTGTGCCAACCCCACCCAAGTCCTCTTATAAGTTGCATTGTAAATGTATTGTAAATATTTTGCAACATTTGAAATCAAGATAAAGGGGTCTAAGTCAAGGGACACAGATTCTAGAACTAGGGAGGAGGTTGCTTGCTTGGGACATTATGGTTTCTTGTGCAGAAAAGAAGCCAATGCTAGACAACCATTAAAGGTTGATTTGTGCATGAATTGATGAAGGGGCCCTTGAAATTCAATGAACTACAAGAGGAAGTATGCAAGCCCACGTTGCTTGAGAAGCAACCATAAGAAAAAGGACAGGAATTTTATGGAGGGATTGTGCATTGCAGGTCAACAAGGATGCAACAATAATTGTGGCTGAGGAAGAGGCCAAGAGAAGATAGAGGAAGGAGGAGATAGGGGGGAGACACATTCATACAAGAGGAGGAGACACAGAGACGAACAAAGAGTGGTATGGAGGGGAATCTTTAGCAAGAGCTTCTAAGAGGCAGCGCTGAAGAGAACAGAAGAGAAGGGGATTGGCTCTCGATCCTTGGAGGATGTGGGTTGAGTTGCTAGTCTTTGGATCCCTATAACATCTTGGGGTCCCTGGAGGCTATAGGTTGAGAGAGGATCCCTAGAGCCCTGTAATAGCTTGGGTATCTAGAGGTTGTGGGTTGAGACAGAGGTCTCTGGAGCCCTGTAAGAACTTGGGTCCCTGGAGGCTATGGGTTGAGATAGAGGTCTCTAGAGCCCTATAACAACTTGGGTCCCTGGAGGCTGTTGGTTGGGATGGAATCTTTGGATCCCTATAATAGCTTGGGGCCCATGGAGGTTGTGGGTTGAGATAGAAAACTCTAGAACCATGTAACAACTTGGGAAGAGACCATCCTGGAGTAGAAGCAAAGGAAGATCGGAATGAAAACTTGTGGTTACCACTCTGATGGTGCAGTGGATTTTGGACTCCCTAGAAGGGGGTGAATCACTGTGTGTACTTAGGAGTGAGCATGGGTGCCTCTGGGCTGCCGATGTTGACCAAGAAAGTAGTCATATGTTAGTGTGATTGAGGAAGGAATCCTCTAGAGTCCTTGATTCAGTGGTAGTTGTTGTGCTAGTATTAGAAGCAAGCAACCCCCTAGATTCTAGAATCTCGCTCAGGGGTTACAATTGCAAGTAAGTGTGGCTCCAACTATCTAAGGTTGGGTGGAGAGGTCTTGTCCCAAACTCAATTGCCCTGTAAGTTCAAAGATAAGTATATGTGTATGTCATTCATGTTCTAATGAATCATGTCATTGTATTGTAGATAATGGTTCTGGATTTAGGGATTGCATTGTGTTAATTATTCTTGTATATGTGGTGCATATATATGTGTGTGTGTGTGTGTGTGTGTGTGTGTGTGTGTGTGTGTGTGTTTTTGTGCTGAATATATAGATGAATGTGTGTGAAAGTTAAAAGCAAAATTGTGTGTAATGATTACTAATGGTAGACACAAAACATCTAATGCATAAGAGGCATAACAATTTGCATGATAACAAATACTAAGCCATAATGTTATGTTGAGCCTAAATCTAGATAAATGTTTAACAACATGAGAAGTAGCAAATAAAAAACTTGTTAAGGAAGAGATAGAGCTCATTACATGTCATGGTCAAGCCATGAGAGCTTGGATTAAAACTTGAAAAATAGTGGGTTTTAAGACCCTTTTATTAATATGAATATTACATGGAAGAACCTCAACGTAGAAGGGTCTATATTCGCTTACATGTAATTTGTTTTCCAAGTTACTAGTTATTGTGTGGCATGGAAAGCAATGTATTAATGTCAAGGGGATTTTTCCCTGGGACCAGTCGATTTCCCAGCTTTGCCTAAATGACCCTCAACCTAGCATTCTTAGTAGGATGGACACCTATTGTTGGCATCCTAGGGTGGATTCTGAGGCGCCTGAATGTTTTGTGTAGCACCATGGAGCTACTTGTAGACTTGACATGGGGTTCGTTACCGTGAGCATGTGGCAAGAGATGTAGGAACCTCTCAGGAGTCCACACCAAGCCCATGGTAGGTAAGCAAAGTAGGATTACCTACACCGCCTTGGGTGGCATTCCCTCCTAATGGGAAGGGAAGACTTGTGGGCCAAGAACCCAATTGAGAATTTGCCACCCAAGCTCAGGAGGGATAATGTTGTAGATCACCCTAAGTAACCAAGGACATCATCATGAAACCATGAAGCATGTCTGGGACTCTACTAGATCCCTGAGATAAAGCCATAGTCGGTAAGATTTGCTTGAATAAGCCTATGCAGAGGCAGAGCTTGTAGTTGAGGAGGTTGCAGAGCTCTTCGTCTAAGACATTACATGTTGTAGAGTTGAGGTTCCCTAACCGAGTCATGGCAGGGTGAGGAGGAAGACCTTTTTGTGGTGCAGAGGAGTGAGGCCATGCACTTATAGGAAATTTTTAGATAACCTTATCCTTTAGACGATCAAAACCATAGTCAAGGGAGGCTTCTGATTGATGGAGCCAGATTCCCCCTCATGTGACTGGTCAGAACGACAGGGAAAAAAGTTGTAGATCTTGAAGCCCGGAAGATAATTTAATTTATAGCTAGTGACTCAACAACAAAGGGTATCAGGGTTCTGTCAAGACACAGTAACAAAAACTTCTTCCATTACTCGAATTCATCAAACAGGGAAGTTGCTGGAGGTGGTTGCCCGAAACCTGGAAGGTCTGGAACCCATAGTGTTATGAGAAAGATTTCTTAAATGGTTCTAGATTTAAGGATTCCCAATTACTAAGTAAAACTAGATTCAAACCTAATCGCCAAGGGATTCCTCGCTTTCCTTAAACCACACAAATAGTGAGTTATCCTCAAGTAGATATGACATTAGCATGAAGTCGTGAAGGAAACATGATAAGTAGTTTAGGATTTTTGGGTACCCAAAGGACCCATATACAGGTGACACATGGTTCTCCCGTAGGTCGACATGTAGTGTGGATGATGTTGACATGACATCACCTAGGAGATGGTTAGACCTTGGAGGTTGAAAACCTTGTAAATGTGAATGGTTGAATGTCCCGAGGAATTGCAGGTACCAAGCATAGGTTGAGAGAGGATCCCTGGAGCCCTGTAACCACTTGGGTATCTAGAGGTTGTGCGTTGAGACTGAGGTCTCTAGAGTCTCATAACAACTTGGGTCCCTGGAGGCTGTGGGTTGAGATAGAGGTCTCTAGAGCATGTAACAAATTGGGTCCCTAGAGGCTGTGGGTTGGGATGGAATCTTTGGATCCCTATAACAGCTTGGGTCCCCTAGAGGTTGTGGGTTGAGATAGAAAACTCTGGAACCCTGTAATAAATTGGAAAGAGACAATCCTAGAGCATAAGAAAAAGAAGACCAGAATGAAGAATTGTGGTTACCGCTTTGATGGTGCAATGGATTTTGGACTCCCCAGAAGGGGGTGAATCACTATGTGTGCACTTAGGGGTGAGGATGGGTGCCTCTGGACTGTCGATGTCAACCAAGAAAGTAGTCGTCTATTATTGGGATTGAGGAATGAATCCTCTAGAGTCACTGATTCAGTGGTACTTGTTGTGCTAGTACTAGAACCCCCTAGACTCTAGAATCTAGCTCAGGGGTTAAAATTGCAAGTAAGTGTGGCTCTAGCTATCTACGGTTGGGTGGAGAGGCCTTGTACCAAACTCAATTGCCCTGTAAGTTCAAATAGAATTATATGTGTATGTCATTCATGTTCTAATGAAACATGTCATTGTGTTGTAGATAATGGTTATGGCTTCAGGGACTACATTGTGTTAATTATGCTTGCATATGTGGTGCATCTCTATGGGGTATATAAATATATATATATATTATATATATATATATATTATATATTATTATATTATATTATTATATATGTGTTGTGTGTGTGTGTGTGCATGTGATGAATATATATATACGAATGTGTGTGAAAGTTGACAGCAAAATTGTGTGTAATGATTACTAATGGTATATACAAAACATCTGATTCATAAGAGGCATAACAAACTACATGATAACAAATAGTAAGCCATAATGTTGTGTTGAGCTTGAATCTAAATACATGTTTAACCACATGAGAAGTAGCACATAACAATATATTAAGGAAGAGATAGAACTCGTTACATGTCATGGTCAAGCCATGAGAGATTGGATTAAAACTTGAAAAATAGTGGGTTTTAAGACCCTTTTATTAATATGAAGATTACATGGAAAAACCTTGGCGTAGAAGAGTCTATATTCGCTTGCATGTAATTTGTTTTCCAAGTTACAAGTTATTGTGTTGCATGGAAAGTAATGCATTAATGTCAAGGGGATTTTTCCCTAGGACCAATCGAGTTTCCATCTTTGCCTAAATGGCCCTCAGCCTAGCATTCTCAGTAGGATGGATACTTGTTGTTGGCACCCTAGGTTGTCTTCTGAGGCACCTAAATGTTTTTTGTAGCACCATGGAGCTGCTTGTAGACTCGACATAGGGTTCGGTACCATCAGCATGTGCCAGGAGAGGTAGGAACCTCTGAGGAGTCCACACCAAGCCCGTGGTAGGTAAGCGATGTAGGAGCACCTACACCGCCTTGGGTGGCATTCCCTCCTAGTGGGAAGGGAAGACTCATGGGCCAAGAAACCAATCGAGAAATTGTCACCCAAGCTCATGAGGGATAATGTTGTAGATCACCCTAAGAAACTAAGGACACTGTCATGAAACTATGAAGCATGTTTGGGAGTCTACTAAATTCCCGAGATAGAGCCATAGTTGGCAAGATTGTCTTGAAGAAGCCTATGTGGAGGCATAGCTTGCAGTCGAGGAGATTGCAGAGCTCTTCATCTAAGACATTGTGTGATGTAGAGTTGAGGTTCCTTGACCGATTCATGGTGGGATGAGGAGGAAGAACTTGTTGTGGCACAGAGGAGTGAGGCCATGCACTTACAGGAAATTTTTGGATAACGTTATCCTTCGGATGATCAAAACCGTAGTCAAGGGAGGATTCTGATTGGTGGAACCATATTCCCCCTCATGTGACTGATCGAAACGACAAGGCAAAAACTTCGTAGATCTTGAAGCTCAGAAGATAATTTAATTTAGAGTTAGTGACTCAACAATAAAGGGCATCAAGGTTCTGTCAAGACATAGTAACAAAAAATTCTTACATTACCCAAATTCGTTAAGCGAGGAAGTTATTGGAGGTTGCTGCCCCGGAAACTTGGAAGGTTTGAAACCAATAGTGTCGTGAGAATGTTTTCTTAAATGGTTCTGAGTTCAAGGGTTCCCATTTACTAAGTAAAACTAGATTCGAACCCAATCGCTGAGGGATTCCTCGCTTTCCTTAAATGACACAAATAGTGACTTATCGTCAGGTAGAGATGACATTAGCATGAAGTCATGAAGGACACGTGATAAGTAGTTTGGGAGTTTTGGGTACCCAAAGCAGCCATATACAGGTGACGCACGGGTCTCTTGTAGGTTGATACGTGGTGTGGATGATGTTGACATGACATCACCTAGGAGATGGTTAGACCTTGGAGGTCGGAAACCTTGTAAAAGTGAATGGTTGAATGTCCCTGGGAACTGCAGGTACTAGGGATCTTTAGTTGACGACACACTAGTTGGCAGAGAACTTCTTTGTCACTTAGGGCCATTAACTCTAAAGTATTCTAATATATGCCTCAGGGTTGTGGGGCCCACAGGGAAACAACCAGATAATGTGTGGAGGGTTACATGGTATCTTTGGATATTGGAAGCCCATAACCATTGCCAAAAGTAATATTAGAAGATTCAAGATAACGGTATGGATAGAGAATGCGTGTTTGGACCCACACCCATGTTGCAAGGCATTGGCAAGAGAGTTTTCCATCACCACGAAGTCGTGAAACATCATTCGGAGGATCGAATTCTGGGGGAAACCTTCACTTGAGAGTTGGAGATGTTCTAAGGGTCTCGGAGTCATGACACATCAGCTGCAAGGTCGATTTTCGAGGGTAGGGGGCTCAACTTGATAATTTGGGATGTGATGAGGATCCCATAGTCATGACACGTCATCCAGAAGGTCAGATTCAGTGGGGGAACCTCAATTTGAGAGTTCAGGTTGATCTAATGGTCTTGAAGTCATAACACGCCAGTTGGAATATGGAGATTTAGGAGGGGACTTAAAATTGCAAATTCAAAGTGTGTTGGGGTCCCAGAACCACACAGAGTTAGTAAAAAAAAATAGCCCCTTCCTCGAATTTGGAACGAAGGGATCATGTACATTACAAAGCGGTATCAGAGCATCTAGGTTCAATACTTGGACTAGATGGGTTTCATCACATGAAAGTGAGTAAATTTTATTAAGTAATTATAGGGTACTGAGTCAGTTTGGACTATGATTTCTGTTTGTTAATGAAATTGTGCTAAGGTAAGTTAGCGGATGGCTAACAACTCGATGGGATCATCATTATGGTTGTGAATATGTTGTTATCATTAATTATGTACCAATTGCACAATTAAGTGATTGTTGCATATATTTGTAAATGGCTTGTGTGTTAACATGGTTGTTTTGTTACTATAGGAACCCCCAAGACAAATCCATGGTAGTAAGCTCATGATCTTGATTTTGTGTTTAATAATTGTTTTTAAAATTTCTAACCATGTGTGTGATTAACAACACATCACAAGCATCATAACATAGAAAAGATATAGTGATGAGGACTAGAATGGATGCATTTAGTTCTGATTAGTCCTAGCATAGAAGTGATGGAGCTAGAACCAATGAAGAAGAGGGACCTGTTTGGCAAGGGGGAGGGAATCACTCCCCAGATTAGATGGACACCTTCAGAAGCCTTCAAGATAAGGTAAGGATATTTAAGGCTGATAATGAGAGACTGGTGAGATCCCAAGAAAGCCAACTTGAGATCAATGCAGTCATCCTACAAAGTCTCTCGAACTATCAGAGGCAAAGGAAACCTAAAATGAGGACCAATCACAAATACAACAAAGGCCTTCGTGAGTCAGAAGAAAACACCAATAGAGTAAATGGTGGTGGACCCAGAAAGAGGCCCAAGAAGGGAAGTGAGGGCACTATGCTAGGGGGAAACTTTAAGGACTCTAGGAGTAAGGGCTAGAATGCAGGTGCCTTGCTCGAGCAAACCGTCTAGTTCTGCTACCCGAAGATACCACCACTCTCACCATCACCATCATTGAGAGAGAAAGGAAAAGGAGCATATGCCTGAAGAATTAAAAAGGAAAAGTCACCCAAATTTGATGGGGATGTGAAGAAGGTAGAGGACGTTGAAGCATGGTTGTTAGGGATGAAGAAGTTCTCTAGAATAAATGATTATTATGAGAATATGAAATCCATATTCACCTCTTATAGCTTAAAAGGAAAAATCGACATTTGGTGGGAGGACCTAAAGAATACCAGAGCCATTGCCGAGAAGGAGTTAACATGAGAGGAGTTTGAGAAGCCCTAAAATAGAAATACTTGTCTGAATGGTACTATGACAATAAGGAAAAAGAGTTCTATGAACTCAAAATGGGTCAGATGACCAATCATGAATATGTCACCAATTTTTTAGGACTGTTGAGGTATGTACCATATCTCAAGGATGAGAAAGTTAAAATTTAGAGGTTCATCAGTGGGATTCCTATGGTATTCAGAGATAAAATTTAATTGTTGTAACCCCAAACCCTGAACGACACAATCAAGAAGTTAGATCATTACTATGAGAAATCAAGGCGTAGGCCTAAGATTAAAAGTAACTAGCTAGCCAAAAGCACCGCTGGGGAAAATAGGAAATGGTCCAAGAAGAACCCAGAAATAAAAGAGGGGAAACACCCAACTCAAACAAGACATCCAGAGCATAAGGCCAATATTGCCATTAAGGGAAATGTGCAGCATCTAGTGTCATTACAGCCCAAGATCGAAGGTTGATAACCACTCAAGTATTGAACCTGTGGTGGGAACCACAAGAGAAGGGATTATCCACATTAGCAGGATGTCGAAACCAATATCTACATTGCTCAGGAGGTAAGAATGGTGGTCAAAGTAGCCTGGAGTATGCCAATGGTTTATGCAAAATTGGATAACCACCAAGCAGACCACTGGGCATCCATGATTGAGATGGAAGGTAAGCTACAAGAAAAAGTTGTTTCTATTTTGACTGATCTAGGTTCTAATTATATCTATCTCAGCCCAACTCTTGTCAAAAAGTGCGGATTGGACAAGGAATTGCATAAATAACCTTGGTTGGTTCAATTGGTAATGAAGACAAGGAGAAGAATCAACCATTGGGTAAATTCATGTGCATTTGAACTCAGTGGCATGCCTGCAACATCCCACTTGAATGTGCTACCATTGGTTGGGTGTGGCATATTACTGGGCATGGATTGGTTGTACATACACCCAACCAAGGTATATTTATATGAAAATGCAATAGAATACTTGGATGAGAAACGAACGAAAAGAGTGTTACAAGGGCATAAAAATCCCATATCTGTGTGGTTAATCACTTCTATGCAAGCAAAATGTAGCAATAAGAAGGGATGCAGTTTTTTTTTAGTACAAGGTTCCAAGAATGAGGGATTCGATAGAGCAACAAAAGATGAGGAAGTTGAATTTCTTCAAAGCTACCTTGTTTTGCGATAGTATGTGGATGTCTTTCTAGTGGAGGTTCCTGGACTGCCTCCTCATAGAGAGATATCTTTTTATCGAGTTGGTACCTGGGGCAGCACCAACATATAAGGGTCCATATAGAATGATCACCCAAGGGTTGGTTGAGATAAAATTACACCTAAAGGACATGCTCGACAAAGGATACATAAGGCCAACTATGTCTCCTTGCGGAGCACCATTATTGTTTGTAAAGAAGAAATATGGAACCCTAATATTATGCATTGATTACAAATAACTGAACAATGTAACCATCAAGAATAGGTACCCATTACCAAAAATTGGTGATCTCTTTGACTAGTTAAGGGTAGCAACAATCTTCTTGAAAATTGACTTGAGGTCATGCTACCATCAAGTAGGATTCAAGGAGGAGGGCATTCATAAGATTGTTTTCAGAACAAGATATGGGCACTATGAATTCGCAGTGGTTCCCTTTGGGCTTACTAATGTCCCTGCCACGTTCATGTGCCTAATGAATGGAGTGATACGACTGTACTTGGATAATTTTTTCATTGGATTTGTTGATGACATATTGGTTTATTAAAAAATAGAAGAAGAACATGAACAACACTTGGTGGTTGTGTTACAATTGTTGAGATAACATAAGCTCTATTGAAAGCTTGGTAAGTGTGACTTCTTCCAAACACAGGTACACTAATTAGGGCACATTGTCTACAAGGAAGGTGTATCAGTTGATCCTAATAAGATCAAAGCCATAAGGGAGTGGCAAACTCCAAAGAATGTGGATGATATTAGATCATTCATGGGATTCGTTGGAATTTATCCAAAATATGACAGCCCCTTACAACCTTACAGAGAAAAGGGAAAATATTTGAGTGGACTCCACAATGTGAAAAAATCTTTGAGCAGTTAAACCAATTGCTCACTAGTGCACCAGTGCAGAGAATTGTAGCTCCTAACAAGGATTTCGTAGTCTGTACTGATGCCTACAAAGAGGGACTCAGTGGAGTCTTAATGAAGGAAGGGTGATTCATGTGCTATAAGTCTAGAAAATTAAATAAACATGAGAAAAATTATGTGACACGTGATTTATAATTGGATTCCATCATTCATGCTTTAAAAAGGTGGAGACACTACCTCCTTGGTCAAAATTTCACACTCATATCAGACCATAGTTGGCTCAAATATTTGTTTGGACAACCAAATTTGAATGTTAGGCAAGCCATATGGATGGACACACTCAGCAAGTTTGACTTTGATATTATGTATATAAAGGGCAAGGAAAACAAAATTGATGATGCCTTGAGAAGGAGAATCCAAGTGAATCACTTGGAAATTGTAAGCTCATATGTAACAAATCTGGAAGAAAGGATCAAAAGCATCAGACAACAAGATCAAACAAACCAACAAGTAAAGTAAAGTTTGTGGCAAGGCAGTGAGGATGGATACTATCACTTCACTGAGGACGACTTAGTTAGATTCAAAGGCGGAATCTATGTTCCTAACAATGATGAAGTAAGAAGATTTATAAAGATATAATTCCATGTTAAACCTTACTTAGGCCACCCGGGGTATCAAACCCTTACAACTGTTAAAAGTTACTACAACTAGCCAAATATGAAGAAGGAAGTAGCTGACTTTGTGGAAAAATGCATGGAATTCTAACAGGTAAAGGTCAAATGCAAGCACCCGACGAGATCATTATAGCCTATCTCTCTTTTTAAAATGCAAGTGGGAGGTAGTCTCTCTGGATTTCATTACAATATTTCCCAAAACAGCTAAGCAGCATGTTACAATCATGATAGTGGTGGATAATCTTAGGAAGATAGCTCATTTACTGGTAGTCAAATCCACCACTAGTGATATAGCACAAATTTTCATAAATAGATTGTGAAGACACATGGCATCCCCAAGAAGATTATGTCAAATGGAGATGCTAGATTTACTTCTAGGTTTCGAAAGGAACTGTTTGCAATTTTGGGAACAAGATTAGCATTCAGTACCACCTATCATCCATAAATAGATAGGAAAACAAAAAGGAACAACCAGATCCTTGAGAAGATATTGAGGAGAGTATCTTCCACTTGTGGAATTTGCATACAACAATGGGCACCAAGAATCCATAAAGATGAGCCCCTTTGAAGCATTATATGGTAGGAGATGTAGTACTCCTATTAGCTAGATTGATCTAGTTAAAAGGGCCCATGTAGGACCTTATATGCTTAAATATATGGAATGGCAAGTTCAAATAATAAGGAAAAATTTGAAAGTGGCATAGGATAGACATAAAAGCTATGAAGATAAGCACTAGATTCACAAAGAGTTCCAAGTTGGAGAACACATTATTTGAGAATCAAGCCTAAGAATATTTCCCTAAGGATGGGGACATGTGTCAAGCTAGCACCATGGTATTTTGGGCCATTTGAAATCCTTGAATGGATATGAGCAGTAGCATATAGGCTGGATTTACCTCCATTAGTTAGAGTTCATGATGGTTTCCATGTTTCCTTACTTAAAAAGTATGTACAGGATTATAATCATGTGATTGATTGGTCTATGTTATAGGTGGAACAAGAAGGAGAGTTCCAAACAAATCCAAATTTCCTTCTATACCAGAGGAGTCTCATGCTCTGAAACCAATCCATAGAGTAAGTCAAGGTATAGTGGAAGAACTTTGGGCCATAGGAGGCCACGTGGGAAATGGTTGACCATGAAAGTTGATTATCCCTTCTTGTTTGATTTTTAGAGGAAGTATGTATTTTAAACATTGTATAGAATTTGTGTATAAATATCCATAAAACAATATGTGTTTCATTTTTATTCTATGTTTCATATGGGAAATTGAACACCAAGGGTGTTTTTCCCTCAAGGGGGAGGGGACTATGAAAACCCCATCCAAGTCCTTGTATAAGTTGCATCGTAAATGTATTATAAATATTTTGTAACATTTCAAACCAATAAAAAGGGGACTGAGTCAAGCAACATAGATTCCAGATCTTGGGAGGAGGTCACTTGCTTGGGATATTATGGTTTCTTATGAAAACAAGAAGCCTAAAATGAAGGATAGCCATTAAAGTTTTGTTGGTGCATGAATTGATGAAGGTGCCCTTAAAATTAAATGAACTACAAGAGGAAGTATGTAGACTCATGTTGCTTGAGAAACAACCACAAGAAAAAGTACAGAAATTTTATGGAGGGACTGTGCACTGCACGCGAGCAAGGAAGTAGTAGGAATTGTAGCTGAGGAAGAAGCCAAGAAAATATAGAGGAAGTAGGAGATAGGGTGTAAACACATTCATAAAGGAGGAGGAGATACAAATACAGACAACAAGTGGTATGGAGGGAAGATTCATAAAGAGATTCCAGTAAGCAACGCTGAAGAGAAGAGAAAAGAAGGGGATTAGCTCTTGATCCATAGAGGCTATGGGTTGAATTTCTAGTCACTAAAGCCTTGTAACAGCTTGGGGTCCATGAAGGATGTGGGTTGAGATAGGATCTCTAGATCCCTATAACAACTTGGGTCCCTGGAGGCTGTGGGTTCAGATGGAATCTCTGAAGCCCTGTAACAACTTGGGTCCCCTAGAGGCTATGGGTTGAGACAACAATATCTAGAGTCTTATAACAGCTTGCGAAGAGATCATCCTAGATCAGAAGTGGAGGAATACTGAAATGAAGGCTTGTGGTTACCTCCCTAATAGTGCATTGGATTTTAGACTCCCTAGAAGGGGGTGAATCATTGTGTGTGCACTTGGGGGTGAGGTTGGGCACCTCTAGACTCCCTGTGTCAATCAAGAAAGTAGATGTATGTTAGTGGGATTGAGGAAGGAAGTCCTCTGAAGTCCCTAATTTAGTGGTACTTGGTGTGCTAGTCCCAAAAGCAAGAAACCCCCCCAGACTCTCGAATATGGCTCAAGGGTGACAGCTGCAAGTAAGTGTGGCTGCAACTATCTACAGTTGGATCAAGAGTCCTTGTTCGAGACTCAATTTCCATGTAAGTTTAAATATAAGTATTTGTGTATTCCATTCATCTTTTAATGAATCATGGCGTTGTGTTGTAAATAATGGTTCTAGATTCAGGGACCACATTGTGTTGATTATGCTTTCATATGAGGTGCATCTCTATGGGGATGTGTCATTGATCTATCTTTGTGTGTGTGTGTGTGTGCGCGCGCGCGAGCGATGATTATATAGATACATGTGTGTGAAAGTTGAAATAAAAATGTGTGTAATGATTTCTAATGGTAGACACAAAACATCTAATGCATCAAAGGCATAACAAATCACAAGATAAAAAAGACTATGCCACAATCTTGTGTTGAGCCTAGATATACATACATGTTTAACAATGTGAGAAGCATCACATAAAATAATTATTAAGGAAGAGACAAAACTCTTTACATGTCATGGTCAAGCCATGAGATCGTGGATTAAAACTTGAAAAATAGTGGGTTTGGAGACCCTTTTATTAATATGAATATTACATGGAAGACCCTCTTTGTAGTAGGGTTTGTATTCTCTTGCATGTCAATTTTTTTCCAAGTTACAAGTTGTGGTGTTTCATGGGAAGAAATGCATTAATGTTAAGGGAAATTTTCCCTGGGACCAATCGAGTTTCCAATTTTTCCTAAATAGCCCTCAACTTGCTATTATCAAGAGGTTGGATATCTATTGTTTGTGTCCTAGGGTGGTTTCTGAGGTGCCTGAATGCTCTCTGTAGCACCATGTAGTTTCTTGCAGGCCCAACATAGGGTATGGTATTTTCGATATGTGGAAGGATAGGTAGGAACCTCCCAAGAGTCCACACCAAGCTCGTGGTAGGTAAATGATGTAGGAGTGCCTAGGCCACCTTGGGTGGAATTTCCTCCTAGTTGGAAGGGAAGACCCATGGGCCAAGAACCCAATGGAGAATCTATCACCCAAGTTTAGGATGGATATTGTTGTAGATCACCCTAAGAAACCAAGGACATCATCATGAAACTATGAAGCATGTCTGGGAGTCTACCAGATTTCTAAGATAGATCCATAGTTGGCAATACTAGCTCGAAAATCCTGTGCGGTGATATAGCTTGTAGTCGGGGATGTTTCAAAGCTCTTTGTCTAAGACACTGCGCGATGCAGAGTCAAGGTTCCTTGACTGATTCATGGCCGGATGAGGAGGAAGGCCTTGTTGCAGTGCAAAGCAGTGAGAACATGAACTTATAGGAAATTTTGGGATAACCTTATCCTTTGGGCAGTCAAAACCTTAGTCAAGGGAGGCTTCTGATTGGTGGAACCGAATCCCCCCTCACGTGATTGGTTGGAATGACAAGGTGCAAAATCCATAGAGCCTGAAGCCTGAAAGATAATTTAATTTAGAGTCGGGGGCTCAATGAATGAAGTCAGGATTCTGTCGATAGATGATGATGGAAACTTCTTTTATCACTTAGATCTGTCAGGGAAGGAAGTTGTCATAGGTGGCCATCCCAGAAGCTCAAAAGGTCAAAACCTTTGAGTGTTGTGAGAATGATTTATTAAAGGGCTTCAGGTTCCAGGGTACCCATTTACCAATTAAAATCAAATTTGAACCAAGTCGTTGAGGGATTCCTTGCTCTCCTTAAACCGGATAGATGGTGACTTATCATCAGTAGAGATGACATAAAAACGACGTCTTGAAGGACATGTGGCAAGTAGTTTGGGATTTTTGGGTACCAAAAGGAGCCATATATAGGTGATGCATGGACCTCTTGAAGGTCGACATGTGGTGTGGATGATGTCAACATGATGTCACCCTAGCAATGGTTAGACCCCAAAGGTCGAAAACCTCGTAATTGCAAATGGTTGAATGTCTTGGGGAACTGCAGGTACCAGGGATCATTAGTTGATGGTGCATTGGTTGATGGATAACTTCTCTATCACTTAGGTTCAGTAATTCAGAAGTATTCTAATATAGGTGTTATGATTTTGGTCTCACAGGGACACTGATGGATAGCACGTGGAGGGTTATGTGGAATCTCAGGATACCTAGAGTTGGTAATCATTGCAGAAAGAAACATCAAAAAATTCAAGGTAACAATATGGATAGAGGATGTTTGGTTAGACCCACACTAATGTGGCAGGCCACTGGCAAGAGAGTTGGCCATCGTCATGGAGTCATGACACATTAGTTAGAGGGTCAGATTCTAGGGGGTACCTCCACTCGAAAGTTCGATATGTTTTGAGAGTCCCAATGTCATGGCACGTCATCTAGGAGGTCAAATTCTAAGGGGGGCTCAACTTGAGAATTCAAGATGTGATGAGGGTTTTGAATTCGTGAAACATTAGTTGGAATGTTGGATTCTACAGGGGACCTCAAATTGAAAGTTTGAGATGATTTGAGGGTCTCGGAATCTTGACACGCTAGCCAAAAGATCGGGATTTCGAAGGGGACTCCGAATTGAAATTTCAAGATGTGTTGGGGTCCCAAAGCCGCACCAAGTTAGTACAATAAAAATTAAAAAAATTACTCCATTCCTCGAATGTGAAATGCAGGGGTCAGGTAAATTACAAATGCACATTATATTTATTTATTGTACACAATTTTTTGTGTATATGCTTGAGGATCAAGGCATAACATTTCTCTTAGAAATTGTGCAAGGAAATAGGAGAAATTCCTATTTTTTAAGTGCATATTTGCACTAGGAAATATGAGCTCCTAGTAGGACTTATTTGCCTAAGGGTTGGGTGAGCCTTGTGAGAGAATTGATCAGTATTGCAAAAATCTTCAGGCTTGAAGAAAATTCTATGTAATAGATCAGATTCCTTAGTTGATTTTACACAAGAAAAGGGGTTTTTCACAATTTGGTTCCCCATATATATTATGTGTTCTATGTGTGATTGTGTTTCTAGTCATTGTTTTCTTTCTGCAATTTTTTTTTTTTTATTGATAAGTGGGTGAATCTTGAAAATCACACTTACCCTATGGTTGAGAGGCCACGACTCAAGGGCATCTAAGCCATCAAATTCACCCGAGGATCACACCTGGCCAGAGCCGCACCAACGGAAACCATGCTGGATTTTTGGTATCAGCGAGACTAGAACCGGTGACCTTTGCTTACGGAGTGCCTTAACAGTGCACTCCTTCACCAACTGTTCTAAATCTCTTTAATAAATCTTTCTGCAAATTATTAGTAGAGAAATCTTGTGCCTTTTCTGACCAATTTGATCTCATTAGAAATTACAAGGTTTCAAGGATTTTATACATGGTATTAGAGCTAAGAAAAAGATAGATTGTGAGTTCCTTGATAAAATTCAAAGCACATTAAAGAGAAGATCATTTTGTGCAGGAATTCTACAAGTGCAGGAGTCATGTCAGTCTATGTTTTGAGGATAGACCCTAAAAGGGACTTCAAATTTCGTTGCATGGAAGGAAATAATGGAGGTTGTGTTAGATGATAGTGGGGTTTTGGAATACATCAAGGTTGGTATTCCTAAACCTCCTACATTAGATGCACAACAACTAACTTAATCGAAGAAGGAAATTGCCAAAGCTAGGAGGATGATCCTAGAATGAGTCAAAGATCATATTTTTCCAAATTTTCATGTGAAGGAGACACCATTCCTGATGGAGAAAGGGCCCTTAATGATTTGTTTGAAAGAAATAGTGATGTCAAAAAACTCACTTTGAAGGAAAAATTAACATTCGAATGGGAAAAAATGAGCACATTTTTACATATCTATCCAGGTTTTCTCAAGTGAGGGATGAACTTGGAGGTGTTGGAGAGACAGTTACACCAGTGGATCTTGTGAGTCTTGCACTTCTTGGGCTTCACAAATCTCGGCATGGTTTCCAGGATGTAGTGAACGAGAGAGATAAGCTCCCTGATTGGGAGAGACTATGTTCAGATCTTGTGGAAGAGGAGATAAGGAAGAGCATCAGGGATGGAGTCTCATATGGGACTAAAGATGAGGATAACTTTGCTTTAACTGGTAAAGGGAATAAAGTTACTTGAGTTAGTTTTAGATGGCTTTCAATGAGTTTTTGACTAGTTGATGGTTAAAATTAGACATCTAGTGGAGTTTACTCTAGTGTCTATTATTTAACTATCTCTAGTTCTAGAATAGAGATAGACTTGAGTTTCGTTGTGTAGTTTGACTTTGTGTTAACTCAACTAAATATCAGTTAACAATAGCAACTACTAAATGTATCCCTAGTAGGTCATGCAATTTTAATTTCTTATTGAGATTGGATGAAGGCACAATTATATTTATTTAGTGTAGAGGCTTGAGGATCAAGGCAGAGCATTTCTCTTGGGAATTCTGCAAGGAAATATGAGGAATCCCTATTTTTTAGTGGCATATTTGAACTAGGAAATAGGAGATCCTAGCAGGCTTTATCTGCCTAAGTGTTGGGCAAGCCTTGAGAGAATCGATCATATTACAAAGAGGTCCGGGCTTGAAGCAGGTTCTATGTAATAGATAAGATTTCTCAGTTGATTTAATACAAGCAAGAGGGGTTTTTCAAGGTTGGGTTCCCCGCATATATTTTATGTTCTATGTGTGATTGTGTTTCATGTTTTAGATATATTTTGTGTTCCCCAAATGGTTCATGTTTTAGCAATGTTGATTTTCTTCGTTGTGTTATTTAGAATTAAAAAATACTTTTGATTTTCTGAATTAAGTATAACCACCTATTTGTAGTATCTTAGCTTCCTTTCATTTTTTAAATCTTTATTGCACCACAAATTCTATTGAAATTTAGATGTAATAATACTTTTAATATTATCAATATCCAACAAAATGACATTTTCCTCTATTCCCCAATACTTTAACCCATATTTAACATCTTGATATCATCCTTACTTGAGCCACTAATAACTATAACTAAAATTAAACATAATATGTATTTTACTCTCTTTCACGCCTCCAATTTCTAATTGTCGAAATGATTTACATCTTGCAACATGCTAGAGAACACATTTTCAATTCAAATTCATATATTCTTAATTGAAAAGGTTAAAATGAATACTAAACAATACACACTTTCCATTGAAATAAAGTTATAATGAATATAAAACAGTAACTTACCTAAAAGTATGGAAAATTCATTAATTCAATTTGTTTTTAATTAAAAATAAATGACACCCATGAAAACTTCATTATTTCAATTTTATTTTAATGGAATAGTTGTTGATAACTACATACTAACATCATACTATTATGTAAAAAATATAGTATAGAAGCATAGTGTAATGTTATATGATGTATATATTTACATATAGTATAAAGATAGTTTAGAAAATTGTGTATTCATGATATAATAATCTTTTTTTAATGGAATAGTTGTTGATGTTGAATATGATAACAAGAATATTCTAATTTAATTTGTCCTTGAATTAAATTGTGAATTAAAATCGAATTTAGTCTTAACAGCTACTTGGAAATAATTAATTAATTTATTTCAAATTAATTAGTTGGAGAAATTCAAGTTAGAAGCCTTTTTGAAGTCATGCAAGAGTTATCCCTTAAATTAAGGAGATAAGATTGAGTTATATTTGAGTTGTAATTAGTTAACCTAGTTTACTGAGTTAAGTCCAGTTAAATTAGTTCCAAATTGTTTGAGGAACTAATAGAGTGCTAATAGTCAGTTGATGCATTAATGCATCCAACTAGTGCTACTCCAGTTAACTGAAGATTCCCTCATCAAAAACTCATGCATGTCTATTCGGAGAAAGACTCGGTTGAGATTAATGTCAAGGACATTGTACTATCAGTTGCATGTGTTTTCTTATAGAGAAAACTCATGCATGTAGTCAAGGTATTCATCCTTGAAGATTGCACAGTTTTGAAGTGTGTGAGAGGAGTGTTCCACTTGGTAATAGGAGAATCACCCACAAGGAACAACGCATGGAAATAGGATATTGGAGGGCAAAAAAGAAGGTTGGAGAGAAGCCAAGATTTCCTGTGAGCAACTATGAGGATTGTACTGAGAGTTGGTTAGATGTGAGAGCTAAGGCTTTGTATAATTCCTATGTATTCCCACCATGTATGATAATACAATAGTGTGGGATTTTTAGCTGAGACTTTCCCCAAAGTATTTTCATGTGTATTGTGCCATTGATTCTTCTTCTTCTAGTTATATTGTTCAGCTTGATCTTTAAGCTTCCACAATTTGATAGTAGAAGTAGGTTATAGCATTCTGCTTCGATTTATATTTCATTATCGGGTTAACCTACATAGGTTTTCTACATGGTATCAGAGCGATTGATTTGTAGGAAATTTCTACATGGTATCGAAGATGTGAACAATATACTGAGAAGAGAATTCAAAGTTTGAAGTTCGAGGTTGCAAGTGCAAATCGAATTCATATCATACTTCAAGGTTGGCCAATGGTGTTCTATGGATTGAGGCTCGAGTATGCCTTGGAAGGTAGCTCGAATTACATAGCATGGAAATATAGAATGGAGGCTGTATTAGAAGACAATGGCTTGAAGGAATTCATTGATCAAGAAATCCCAAAGACAGCTTCAACTAATGCACAAGAGTTGGCTGAGTGGAAGAAGTGTGTGGCGAAGGCAAGATGGATCATCCTGTCTTGAGTTTCCATGGGAAGGATACTCCATTTTCAATGTGGAAGACATTGAAGGACCTCTACCAAAACAGTAGTGACTAGAGGAAATTGGTGCTCAAGGAGAAGCTTCGAAGAATCAAGATGGAGAAGGGCGATACTATTTCCACATATCTGAACAAGCTCACCACCTACATAGATGAGTTTGGAAATGTGGGAATAACTACTGCCGATGATGATATTGTGAGCCTCGCTCGTCTTGGCCTTCCAAAGAGTTGGAATAGCTACTAGGACTCTGTGAATGGAAGGGAGAAATTTCCAGATTGGGAACGACTATGGTCGGATATTATGCAAGAGGAGATCAGGAGGAGAACACAAGATGGTTCTTCATCCAAGAATGATGATGAAGGAAGTCTGGATTTAGCAAGTAAGGCAAGGAAAGGGAAGGGGAAGGCTTCCCATTTCAAATTGAATTCTTCTCATGGAAGGAAAAAGGGTGACATGTCTAAAGTAAGATGTTTTAATTGTCACAAGATGGGACATTATGTGACTAATTGTCCATTGAAGAAGTCCAAGAAGGGATCCTCGGAAGGTGAGGCATTAGTCTCTTAGTGCAAAATGGACTTTACCCTCATTGCACGCATGGTGTCATCGATGATGGGTTGTGTTTGGTATATTGATAGTGGAGTCTCATTCCACATGACCCGTGATAAAAAAATTATTCAGTGCCTTGGAGGAGAAAGACCTCAAGATGCGCATAGAGATGAGTGACGACAGAAGGTATATTGTTTCAGGAGTGGGCACGGTTGCTTTTCAGAGGGAGCATGGAGCTCCTCTCACCTTGACAAATGTGATGTATGTGCCTAGATTGAAGAAGAACTTGGTATTGGTTGCAATGTTCGAGGGCCAAGGCTATGATGTTGTCTTCATTAAAGGAAAGGCATTCCTAAGACACATAAATACGGGTTAGACAAAAAGGATAGGGATTCAAGTGAAGAATCTCTATAAACTAGAGGTAGATGATTATGCAGCATTGAGTACGAAAGAAGAATTGGTGAAAAGCCAAGACATTGGCGAGTTGTGGCACAGGTGGTTGGGCCATTTACATCATGGGGCTTTGAAGATAATGCAACAAACATCTACAGGACTTCCCAAAGGTAAACTTGAGCAAGTTGACACATGCAAAGGTTGTACCTTGGGAAAGTACACCAAGTCTTCCTTTCATGATCGAGACAGTCGAGCAGCTTAGAGCGAGTTCATACTGATGTGTGTGGACCATTCTTGATGGCATCCACAATGAAGCAAAGGTATTATGTGATTTTCATTGATGACTATTCTCATAAATGCTAAATTTATTTCATGCAGAAGAAGGACCAAACTTTCACAAAGTTTTGTGAGTTCAAAGATTTGGTCGAGAAAGAGTCAGGAAAGAAGATCAAGGCCTTGAGAAGCGACAACGGTGGAGAATATGTCTCTCAAGAGTTTAAGGACTTTTGTGCAGTGGAAGGAATTAAACAAGAGTTGATGGCACCTCATAACCCACAGCAGAATGGGGTGGCCGAGAGGAAGAATAGAACTATTGTAGGGGAAGCACGGGAAATGCTGCATGACCAAGGCCTACCACTTCACTTGTGGGCTGAGGCATGCAACACAGTGGTCTATTTGTAGAATAGAAGCCTGCATCACATACTTGGGATGAAGACACCATAGGAAGCTTTCTCTGGTAAGAGACCAGATGTGGGTCACTTCAGGATCTTTGGCTCATTGGTATATTGTCATGTGACAAAGGATGCACGGAAGAAGCTTGAGATGACAATAGAGTTGGGGATACTTGTGGGGTACACTGATACACCTCACAAATATTAGGTGTACTTGTCTACTAGTCGAAAGACAGTGGTTCACAGAGATCTCAAGTTTGATGAGCAGAAGGCCATGCAAGTTTCCCTTGAGAGAGAGCTCCAACTACAGGCTATGGAGGAACTGTTGGTTCCTAAGGAGGAGGAGCCTTAGACTGATGCGGAGCAGCCGCATGCAGAAGTTCCAAGAGTGGAGACATCCACTCAAGCAAAGTCTTCCTGAGATGGACGGAAGCGCATAAGAAAAGCTGAAAAATTGTTGGAGGGTGCGAGAGAGAATGTGGGAGCACCATCTTCTCAATGCAGATAGAGAAGGTCACCTAAGAGGTACACTAGATACATGGCCCTTGTTGGGGAATGTGTTGAGACCAAGCCATCTTCCTTTGAGGAAGTAGAGTAGCAGCCGATTTGATTTGATGCTATGGTGGAGGAGTATGACTCCATAGTTCATAATAGTGTTTGGGACATTGTTCCGAGACCAGAGAACAAGTCAGTTGTGAAATCCCGTTGGCTTTACAAGGTAAAGCAAGCTGTTGATGCTAGTATGGAGAAGCATAAGGCAAGGTTTGTTGCCCATGGCTTTTCACAGGTCGAGAAGATCATGTTGTTGTAGTATATTTCGATAGAGGAGCAAGATGCTGACATTTTGAAAAAGGCATTGTCAAAGTGTAAATTCGAGTTCCATAGAGACAGGATCGAGGTGGCAGATAATCCCTTTCTTGTTGAGAGGGAGTGTTGAAATATGGCAACAAGATCATTCTAATTTAATTTGTCCTTGAATTAAATTGTGAATTAAAATCGAATTTAGTATTAACATCTACTTGGACATAATTAATTAACTTATTTCAAATTAATTAATTGGATTAATTCAAGTTAGAAGTCTTTCTGAAGTCATGCAAGAGTTATCCCTTAAATTAAGGAGATAAGATTGAGTTATATTTGAGTTGTAATAAGTTAACTCAGTTTACTGAGTTAAGTCCAGTTAAATTAGCTCCAAACTGTTTGAGTAACTAATAGAGAGTTAACAGTCAGTTGATGCATTAATGCATCCAACTAGTGCTACTCCAGTTAACTGAAGATTCCCTCATTAGAAACTCATGCATGTCTATTTTGAGAAAGACCCACTTTAGATTAATGTCAAGGACAATGTACTATCAGTTGCATGTGTTTTCTTATAAAGAAAACTTATGCATGTAGTCAAGGTATTCATCTTTGAGGATTGTGCAGTTTTAAAGTGTTATGAAACCAGCTCACAAAAATATAGAAAAGATAGTTGAATGCCTTAGAATTCAACCTCTTCGAGGGGTCAACCTCCTTTACATTACACAAATGAAAAATTCTTGGATGATTCAAATGACAAAACCTCCTTTCTATATATAGGAGTCTAAGGGGTCATAAGAT
>APFE031728514.1:9102-95356 GCA_000404065.3 Pinus taeda | reverse complement strand
CTTATCAGTTCCTATTTTGATTAGGACTCTAGAGGTAGAGGGAGAGATTCATGGACTCTCATTAATAAGATGGCTTCTCATCTTTTTGTATAAATAGGAGATCTCTCTCCTTCATTTTTTAGCTTAGCTTATTAGTCTTAGCTTAGCTTGGCTTGGCTTTTAGTTCTTTAACTTGGAGTTTGTAGTTCTTCCTTGATGGCTTTTGAAAGCTTTGGAGAGCTTTGTTGTACTTTGTGATTTTGAAGAATTTGAATAAAGCGTTGATGTTCCCAACATGGAAGGAGATGTGAAGTAGATGTCATGGAGCACAATAGAATGTAAGGTAGAGTAGATTTCATTTTGTAATTTTTCTTTGATTTCATTATGTCATTTGATTGCTTTCAAGTTTGATAGATTAGAATTTCCATTGATGCAATTTTAATTCATGCAAGTGTGTTCAACCGATTGATTGTATATTAGTTCTTCTTTATATGTTTTTGCATCAAATAGTAACATGAGATTTGCCTCTTTGCTGACTTTGTTTTTTTTGCTTTTCAATTTCATTTATGCTTTGATTTTAGTTTTATTTACCTGCTTTGTTAGTTAGTTTAGATATCATATTGCTCATGTCATTTTTAGTTACCACCTATAGCCAGAGCGAGTCGAATGGTGAGGGATTGAATTATGAATGTGTAGTTTGATATTAGTTTATTTTTCTGCAAGTTAGTTATTGAATTTCTCATGTCATTTTCAATTACCTCCTATAGCCAGAGTGAGTCGAATGGTGAGGGATTGATGTATGAATGTGTAGTTTGATATTAGTTTATTTTTCTGCAAGTTAGTTATTGAATTGCTCATGTCATTTTCAGTTACCTCCTATAGCCAGAGTGAGTCAAATGGTGAGGGATTGAAGTATGAATGCGTAGTTTGATATTAGTTTATTTTTCTGCAAGTTAGTTATTGAATTGCTCATGTCATTTTCAGTTACCTCCTATAGCTAGAGCGAGTCAAATGGTGAGGGATTGAAGTATGAATGTGTAGTTCGATATTAGTTTCATTTTCTACAAATTAGATATCAGATTGATCAAATTTTTTATGATTACCACCCATAGCCAGACTGAGACAAATGGTGAGCAGTCAGAATATGAGTTGATGTAATTTGATTTTAGCTTTACTTTACTTGCAATTTTTGGATTTCTTTGGGTGCAGTAGCTTAGTTCATTTCTTTTGTATTTAGACAAGCAGTAGAGACAGTGATTTCATGATCAGTATTTCATCTTTTGTTTGATTGAAGTAGCTTCATATTTACACTTTTGTTTAAGTACTAATTCCATCAATAACATGTTTTAAGATCTTTTGAAGTGCTAAGTTTTGGAAGTTACCATTAGGGACATAGGCCTTGTCTTGAAATCTCTATCCATACTTGTCCTTTAAAAGTATTCTTAAGACCTTAGAATAGGATTTCCATTTGCATTAGACACTTTAGGAAACCAACAAGAACAAAACCCAAAAAACAACATAAACTATAAAACAACGAAGTAAGAAAAAGTTTAACTAAGCACATATGGTGCACCATACTTCATCAGTTTACGATACCCGGATTGATAATTTATGTAGAGAAATTTAAGATGTCAAATTAACTAGACATGACCTAATAGATGTTATTGTAACTAATGTGAGAGAGCATAATTCCTTCTCTGTAAACCTCAAATAATTTCCAGATGTCTATGTTTAGATATGAATTCATGACTTATAGATCTCATGTTCTCAATGTGTTTGAAAAAATGTATATCATGGTTAGGCTTGGTTAGGTCAATTTGTTGATGATGTTTTGTGTAAAAGGATTTGTCTTGGTGTCACTTATTGTATTGGAAAGTCTCATAAAGTTTTGGGTAGTGGTTGTTGGGAACGGGATCCCCCAAGGATAGTTTTGGGGCTAAAAGCCCCTATTTTGGTCAAATTTTGTAATAAACTTGTAAAGACTCTGCATTTTGTGGTCGCAGAGTGCAAAGGTGTCGTGTGTCATAAAGGTTTGTCCATCCTTAGTTCTGTAAAGTAAAGTCAATTGTAAAATATCTACCCATGGTTCATTGATCATGGGATTGTATAAAAAGAGCTAAGATCTAAGTAGCTTTAGAGTCATGTAATGTAATGAAGAAGATAGTCATAGCTCTAAAGTAAGAATTCTAAGTTTCAGGTCATAGTGTAGGTAGAGGCTCTGCAACTAAGTGCGCAGAGGCCTAGGGTGGAAGTCCGCACCTGAGTGTGCGGACCTCTGCAGCTATGTGCGTAGTCTGTGAAGATATCAATAAAGAGAAGTATTCTACAAATTTTGTGTCTTTGTTCCTATTAATGCATCTTGACATGTTATGTACGAATTTCGTTTATAATTATTATATGATGCGCCAATGTATGTAATTATGTTGGTTAAGTAAACACAATTATGAACATCTATTTACATGGTGCTAACTATGATTGCTTCATAAGGTAAGTAAGACACTTAGACTAGTTTGGGAATCTACACGGTTCACTACCATAGCAGCGCGAAAATACCTAAGCCGCAAGTTAGGGTTGTGCAAAGGTCAATCATACCTTTTCACAGAGGTACTAAAGGATGGAATAGAGGGCTAGTCTGGCAAGCCCGAGAACTAAGCGACTTGCACGAAGGCAGGAATAGGAGGATTAAACTGACATCATAACCATCTTAGGATGCAGAAACGTGGTTCCATCATCCCCCCATACTGCTTCGGGTGAGAATTCGGTCTGCGCTCCACGAGATGATGCCGAAAGGGTCAGTAGTGTAGGGATTTGTTTGGATAACTAACACTGAAACTGGGTCAGGGCCCCACAAGCCAACAAATGGTTTGTTGTAGGATAAAATGCATGGTGTATGGAGAATGGAGATACCCTCAAAGGTCTTCCCGAGACCTTTGGCAAACTGTAAGATTCTCTACAACTGTCACAAAGTTACATGCATGTTCATAAACAATAACTAACTATCAAAGTAGGACAAATAGATTACCTCAAGCCTCTGTGTAGATTTGGTAGAGAGCACAGTGCAACTAGGTCGAATTCCCTTGAGCCAGCTCTAGATCAAGTCCTGCACATAGAAGAGACAAGCATAATAATAGGATACAACTCTGATAACTAATGCATCAATACATAAAATAACATCTAGTTACACATAACTAAGCTACTCATGCTAAAAGGTATTGGACAAACAACTAAATGAATGATAGTACTAACACCATGGAGTAGATAGTACAACTGTAGTTCTATATTAACGTTAGAAGAGTGAGTACAACCTTCTGTTGCATTATCCTTCCCTTACCCCTCCAGCGTCTCTCTCTCTCTCCCTTCTGACCAACTTCTTTTGATTTGAGACAATGCTCAACAATCAAGTATGCTATCCTTTCAAATGATCTTAACTCTATCACCATAGCCCTAGCTATGCTTATGTAGCAATTGAGTTAGGGTTGCCAAGTTCCTCGATGAGTTCCTTAGGGTAAAAGAAATGAAGTTGCCATGCTTTTTAGCTCTTTCCCATTTGCCTCCTTCACTAGGATTAGAAATCCCCCAAATAGGTCATACTTGAGATGTTTCCTTACTTTTCTTGAGTATATCTAGGAGAAAATATCTAGATATTTATGAGTCATTTTGCTCCTTTGACCCTTATAACTTCATTAGGGTCCACTAACGTTGTTCCCGAACTAGCAACTAGAGTTAGTTGGGTCACTAACACACCCCTAGGCTTGCAGAGAAGATTTATAAAGTAGGTTGTCAGTGCATAGCCAATGTTAGTGTGGAAACAAGGCATGTGATCTTGGTCTTTTCTTTAGCTATCATGTCTTTCCCCTCTGAGCTGATGAGGGGGTCAATTTGTTGTATAATAGATGCCCCCTAAAGTGTGAGATCAAAGGCTACGATGATGGCCGAAATACTTTACTTAACTGTAATTTTCCTTCTTCGAAAAAAAGAGAGAGAGGATCAGAGCTTTGGGTGGTATGGGAAACCTGATACAACACATATATATAAAACTACTAAAATCATGTCATGAGTTGGGAATTCCCATGCTTAGTAGCTATGTCAGAGTGATTTTCTCCAAAGAAATATGATGATGCTAGCCACCAATAAGCACAATGTGGATCTGGTGTCATAATAGAATCATCCTGATAAGCTGTCTCCAAAAAACAATATAGGTAACTTGGGAGAGGAAACAAGGCTGAGTATTGCAAGAATATACCCAAGGTATTGATTTTTGCTTCACCGAACAACATAGATCAGTACATGTGAATATATGTGTTGATGTCGAACATGCACGAAATCATCTTATTACCAGTCAATAATGGAGACCGTTAACAGATGCGAGGAAGGCCACCAATAATGGTGATGGTCTCCAAGATGCATAGTACAATCTAGCGAGTGTGAAATATGTTTTTGTCGTCGAACACCTATAGAATCGCTTATCCAGGAGCCAATAATGAGAACCCCTGATCAAACACGAGGCAACCTGCCACTAATGTCTGCAAGTACTAAGGCACTGAATGTGTTTCTGGGTTGTCTTCCTAGATAGAGTGTTGAAGTCGATAGGAAGATACCTGTCGAAAAGTAGGCAATAATGTGTCCTACGTCAATCGAAACGAAATGGGACAAGAATGATTCGTTTTTTGAGGAATATTCGAGCATTGGGTCTAAACAACAGAGGGCATGATGAAAGAATATGCTTTATGGGTTGATGGAGGAAACAAAAGGTTAACCTTTGAAAAATAGAAGTCACAACAATGGTTTTAACCATGCAGCACTAGACTCATGAACACCAAAGAGCATTAGGATACAAAGATGCAAGAACATTAGGGTATTTAGGCTAAACTCATAAGATGGTAGGATTCATATTAAAAGGTTGTCATAAGGAAGGTTTATCTGAGGGAGTGCCATGTTCAAGGGAACAACCACTGCCGAACCATGCTTTCTAATACTGAATG
Source organism: Pinus taeda (assembly GCA_000404065.3). Taxonomy (NCBI): domain Eukaryota; kingdom Viridiplantae; phylum Streptophyta; class Pinopsida; order Pinales; family Pinaceae; genus Pinus; species Pinus taeda. Next base: position 90,395 of record APFE031728514.1, on the reverse strand, counting down.
CAGTTGTATTGTCTACTTTCCCGGTATGATTAGTTTAGTGAGTCCAGATGGGTAAACTTGTCGATATTTTCATATTTTAAGAGTCTAAAAAGAACCACGAAAAGAGCGACTCTATGACCTATCTGATTAGTTTAATGAGTCTAGACAGGAAAACTCATCGATCTTTTCATGTTTTGAGTATCTAAAAAGGATCGTAAAAAGAGAGACTCTATATCTTGTTTGTGTAATTTAAAGAGTCCAAACTAGACAACTTGGTGGTCTTTTCATATTTAGAGAGTTTGAAAAGATCATAAAGAATGACTCCATTGTGGTCCCTTTGTCATAGTTGTTAACCGGGTGCGACAAAAGGTTAATAGTATACCCGGATTGATTACTTTTCCATGAGTTAATTTGTTGAATCCGGATAAAGAGAAACCTATGTTCAATAGATGTCGACCTCATTTTGTTACAACAAGGAGGATATGAACTAAACTCGTTTTTCGTCATGAAATTTTAATGAGTCATGCGACAAAAAACTCAGTACCTTCATCAAATTTTAATGAGTCAAATGAAGAAAACTCAAGGTATCTTTTTCAGATTATTGAGCAAGGAAAAAGAGGTAAAAGAACTGCTCTTTCCTTCTTCGTAGATTTAACAAGCCCAAAGAAGGGAAAAAACTCGACAATTTTTTGATTTAAGAGCGAGAAATGGTCCCGAGAGAGCAAGTGCTCTTGTTGCTACTGTAGATTTTTAATGAGCTTGGTGACAAAAACTCGGGATTTTTAAATTTAAAAAGAGAGAAAAATACCTAAAAGAATGCTCGATTTATCTTTGTAAATATTTAATGAGCCTAAAGAAAAAAACTCGAGATTTTTTTAGTTTTATGAGCGAGAAAAAAGCGCCTAAAAAGAATGCTCCAATGGTCTTTTTCAGTTTAATGAGCTAGAAAAAGAGCGAAAAAGAGTTGCTCAGACCATCGTTGTATGTGTTTAATGAGCCCAATGATGACAAACTCGAGGATTTTTCCATTTAAGAGCGAGAAAATATCCCATAAAAGAAAGTGCTCATATCTTCTTTGTAGTAGTTTAACGAGCCCAAAGAAGGAGACTCGAGGTTTTTCTAATTAACGAGTAAGAAAAATACCATAAAAAGAATGCTCGATCTTCTTTGTGGTAGTTTAACGAGCTCGAATAAGGAGACTCAAGGATTTTTCATATTAACGAGCAAGAAAAATACCATAAAAAGAATGCTTGATATTCTTCATGGTAGTTTAACAAGCCTGAAAAAGGAGACTTGGGGATTTTTCGGATTAAAAAGTAAGAAAAATACCATAAAAAGAATGCTTGATCTTCTTCATGGTAGTTTAACGAGCCTGAAGAAGGAGAATCAAGGACACAGGTAGAAGCACATTCATCAATGATAGTTCTGTGTATACCTTTACCTTTCGAAAAAATTTGCACTTGAAATGCAAGCTGGTGGGAAAGGGGAGGTTTACACTTTTCCATTTCGAAAACTGCAAGCATGGAATCCTATGGGTCGATACCACCAATAGCCAAAAGCAAAGCTTTCCTTTGTGTTGGGCATGTTTGTAATACTTCGAGCACTGACATAGTTGATGGTGCTTATGCCAAGTCTTGTACAATGTTGTAGTTTTGGCCAGCACGTGCATATGTATTGTGTGTTGTGCGTCGAAGTGCCCCTTTGGGGGGGTGAATTACAATGTCAGCAACCAGCCTTTCGATATGAAAATTGTTGGGCGACAGTGGGTTTTGACTTGAGGAAGGTTCCTCTACATGAGAGACAAGAGCTCCATATGATTTGGCTCTTATTTGTAGATCTACCATTTCAAAGGTGTAAATGCTAGAAGACCCTTCACCAGCTGAAGGATGTTGCGAACCATCGTTGCCCCCTTGCAGGGGTTGGGGTTGGTTAGCAATATCATTTTGCTAATACTGAGCAGGGAAAGGATTATTAAGGACAGCGTGGGTCCTTCTGGTGTCCTTTTTAGCAATGAAATATGTGCATTTCTGAAGACACAGACAGAGATATGTCATGTGATCTTGCGCATATATTTTGCAAGGGAATCGGGCGGGTTTATCCTTTCCATCATCATAGGGTGCAACAGCCTTCTGCTTTGGGTTTTGCTTCTTTGTTGACTGCTCCTTAGAAGGAGCAGTCTTTTTCTTATTCTTCTTGTTCTTACCACCAGGTTTTTGCATAGACTGCACAGAGTTTATCATGGTGGTAGGAAGAGAAGTCTATTTGGTAGAGGGGTCCACTAACATCTGGGCAATGTGACCGTTGAGTTTTTTTACAATAGCCCCGGAGATTGCGTTGATAATCCCATCAGCATGCACTTTAGGTTGCTAAGTAGTAGAGGCATTGGAGTTACAAGGGGCATTGGGGATTACATCGTAAAGAGTGCGAGACTGTGAATATATCAGATCTAAGTGTTGGGCATGGCATATGGATTGGTCTTCTATGACCACACCACCTAAAGCGACATCATTAGCGATTTGCAAGAGTAGGGACTTGCAGATCCAGCCCGCTAAGGGATAGTCTTGGAGGGGAGCTTTAGCTAACCTTCGCCTACGTCTCCATTCATGTATATGATCAGAGATGTGGGTGGCGGTATCCTAATGTAGTGAAGTGAGGAGCTCTGTCCCTGTTTCATAGTGGATGGGTAGCTAGAAGTGCTTTAGGAATTCCATCACTAGAGCATCGAAGGTATTTACTGATGCGCATGGTAACTCAATGTACCACTTAGCTACATTGCCAGTGAAGGTGTGGGAAGAAAGATGTAACTGGACACTATCATCCACCATGGAGTTAGAAACAATGCAAAGATGGTAGGCAGTGATATGAGCGCCCGGATTTGTTTCCCATCGAACATGGGGATGTCTAATGGTATTTTATGTGGGATTGGTGGCCATTGTAAGTTATGATAGATGGGGTCATTTGAAAGTTTGTACAAGTCAGGGATATCCAACATTGCCAAGAAAGGAAGATTGTGTCGTGCCCATGACTCAAACCAAGATGATGAAATATGACTTGAGGAACCTTGCGGTCCTCCCATCATTTGAGTCCCAATCTCATACATAGGCTACGTGGTATAGTAGTTTCCTTGGGGTATAGCGTTGTAGTGTGGTTTTCCATGGGGAATCTGATGTTGGTGTATAGAATTGCCCCCAAGATAAGTAGTGCCCCCTCGACTCATTTGAATTTGTGAGTAGGGTGCCCCCATGGATTGGTTGGGACCTCCTTGAGGATTCTCGCCCGCCACAAAACTAACCATATGTGCTTGATTAACATAAGAAATGCTCATGTCAATCAATGATTGACCATGCATGCCTGAGAATGGAGGGGGAACTGTTACGTTCCCAATCGGTATGTGCATATTAGGAATGCCCCCAAATACTTGAATCTGGGAGATTGAACTATATAATGGCTATCGACCATATTATTGGTGGACAAGAACCATGCTAATAATGATATATTGGGCGTTATATAGAGCGTTGTATGTAGCACTTGTCAAAGGTATACATTTTGACACTAAAGGGGTGGAACATGGCATCAGCTGAGTTCCACTCGTGGATGGTGTCATGTGAGTGGTTGTACCTAGGTAAAATTGGATAATGGGGTTTGCCATCAACAGTGTGGTGGTGACTGTTGACTGGGGAAGTGGTGGAGGACAGAAAGTGTCCAAAAAGTTCCACAACCCGTTAGTCATCAAAGGGATGGATGGAAATGTTCCTTCTAAAGATATAGGGAGTACAAGTGCCACGGGAACCAAGAGTGGGCCCAAGAGATTCATGATCAGAGGGTTAAAGGGAGGAAAAAATCCTTCGGTAAAGAAATCCTCTAGCAAACTTGAATCATCAGTTGTCTAAATAGATTCTGTGTGAGATCTAGGAGACTGATTCCCCAAAGATTGGGAATCTGGTTCACTGGAGCTCGGCAGATCTTCCACAATGAGTGGAGGAAATCCTAACAATCGTCTAGATTGACGACGAGGGCCAGATGTAGCCAGAATGATCGTTAATTTTTATCAATAACTTTTATCATGATATTTGTTAAAGTCTTAATGATAGCACACAGGTACCTAAAAAAATATAAAAAAATACACTAAGTTGATCAATTAGCAAAAAGAGGGAAATGAACCTATCTGATAAGCACTGATCACTGGAGATGAAACCCAATATCAAAATGAATAACAAAGAGGGTTGGCAAAATGTACAGTTACAGTTACTCTAGAGCTTCACTCGAACCTCAGATTGAGGGGCCAAGTACTCTCGTGAAGACGAATACCCTCCCAAAAACTAAAGACAGAGTAGGTCTGTCTATGTCAAGTACCACGGAAGCCCGCCCCAATCACCTTGTGTAAGTCCCTAAAAGCTTGGCCACTAAGGATACCTCAGATCATAGACACTACCGGAGGGGACATAGTCGCAGATAGTACATTGTGTGGGTAGGATACCTGAGTCCCTGACTCAGCTCCAAAATCCCCGAAGGGATCCCCAATACACAGAATACCCAAATGTTTTGCAAGTGAAGGCAGGCTACCTTCACTTACATTCTGATTTTTTCTCGTATTTAGCTCTGCTTTGACTGGAGTGGTCCTAGTAATATGAGTGTAGAATGAATTTTCGATCTTCTAATGACACTAGTTTGGCTTTTTGATCTTGGGAAGTTTACTCACACTGCCTATCCCAAGATCCTAGCCTGAACTAATGTTTGTTTGCTCAATAAAGAGTTACTGACTGGTTTTAGGTAAATTTTACGTGTACATTTTTATTGTCTTCGGTAGGGGAGTTGATGTATGAAATGTGATGGGACTCTGACTCAAAAAATCATGCATAGGACAATGCTTTCAAAAATATTCAATTCGATGAAAACAAGTTGTATTCTACAGGTGAGAGTCTTTCACATATTCGTATTTGTTCCATGCATCTTAGTCATTATAGCACGTGCATAACCAACAAAAATCTTTCCAATTCTTTCCCAACAACCACTTGAAACCAAAATAAAGCAGCATTTAACCAGCTAAACAGAAGAGTGAATAAAATAATTGATGATTTTTTCTTTGATAAAAAAAATTTCAAGAAAGAAAAACCAACTTATTTCCCTAAAAAAAACTTTTAGGACACCTATTTTTCTAACAAAATGTAGTAGCAGATCTTATTTCAGTCCATGAACAGGCTTCCTATCCCCTTGGGTTTGTAGACACAACTAGAAATCAAGCTTTTGGGAGACTAACGCTCTGTAGCAGTGGCAACAGAGAGTTGCTGGGTCCACTAACGCTCTGCGTGCACAAACACAGTGCTTTATAAAGCACTGTGTAGTCTTCTAACCCGCGTTAGTGTGGGAAAACAATTCAAAACAGGGCTTCTTGGGTCAGATTCAATGATGAATATGTATAAGAAGGATGCAACAAGGTTTTGGTGGGTCAGAAAGGGAATGCAAAAGTATAGGGAGGTCTTAGAAGGAGAAGGAAACTGAGAATTGTCTGGCTAAATTGGGAACTAGATGTATAGTCCCCAGCGGAGTCACCAATTCTACTGTAGGATAAAATGCATGGTGTATGGAGAATGGAGATACCCTCAAAGGTCTTCCCGAGACCTTTGGCAGACTTTAAGATTATCTGCAACCGTCAAAAATTTACATGCATGTTCATAAGCAATAAGTAACGATCAAAGTAGGACAAATAGATTACCTCAAGCCTCCATGTAGATTTGCTGGAGAGCACAATGTAGCCAGGTTGAAGTCCCCTGAGCCGACTCCAGATAAACTCCTACACATAGAAGAGACTATCATAATCACAACATACAACTCTGATAACTAATACATGAATACATAAAAGAACATCTAGTTACACATAAGTAATCTACTGATGCTAAAAGGTATTGGACAAACAACTAAATGAATGATAGTACCAACACCATGGAGTAGACAGTACAACTGCAGTTCTATATTAATGCCGGAAGAGGGATTACAACCATCTGTTGCATCAGCCTTCCCTTATCCCTCCAGCTTCTCTCTCTCTCTCCTTTCTTATCAACTTCTTCTAATTTGAGACAATTCTCAACAATCAAGTATGCTATCCTTTCAAATGATCTAACCTCTATCACCATAGCCCTAGCTTTTCTTATGTTGCAATTGAGTTAAGGTTGCCAAGTTCCTCCATGAGTTCCTTAGGGTAAAAGAAATGAGGTTTCCATGCTTTTCAGCTCTTTCCCATTTGCCTCCTTCATTAGGATTAGAAATCCCCCAAATAGGTCGAACTTGAGATGTTTCCTTACTTTTCTTGAGTAGATCTAGGAGCAAATATCTAGATATTTATGAGTCAATTCGCTCCTTTGACCCTTAGAGCTTCATTAGGGTCCACTAACGTTGTTCCCAAACTAGCAACTAGAGTTAGTTGTGTCACTAACACACCCCTCGGCTTGTAGAGAAGCTTTATAAAGCAGGTTGTCAGTGCATAGCCAGTGTTAGTATGGAAACAACGCATGTGATCTTAGTCTTTTCTTCAGCTATCATGTCTTTCCCCTCTGAGTTGATGAGGGGGTCATTTTGTTGTATAACATGGTTCTGTTGCTGGGACCGGAATCTCCATAAGAGATGCATGATGTCATATCACTGGAATCCAACTAAGAAAGAGATCTAAGACTGGTTGGACAGGAAGATCCACGAATTCGCGACGCAGGAGAACAAAAACTCACGACTGACAAAGGAATAATGGCTAAATAGGTACTTGTATACAAATATACACAAGATATTTTTCTACTCCTTCCCAGTCAAGATATACGAGTGGATCATAAAGCTAGCAGACAACCAAGGAAGGTGGAAAATTGATGGTCCTATTGTTTGGACCATGGAGCTAGTACAGAAATTGGAGGCATATGAGGATAAGATTGCCAACATTGTCGATCATTAGCTCAATCACATCATAGGAGGATTTGTGACTGAATTCGTGGTAAACAATGGAGTCAGCTACAGTGAGGAAGAGCATTGCTTTTTCAAAGTTCAATGAGGTAAGTATGTGAAACCTTTAAATACATGGATTAAAATGTTATTGTGCAAAAACCAGGTTATGCAGCTACCTTGATGTTTGGTGCTACACGAAGTGGAAAAACTTACAGGAATGAAGGAAAAAAGGGTCCTGAATATAGCCCATTGATTTTACATCCACGAGGTGATGAAGAAGGGATAGCGTAGGTTTCACCATGAAGTGCTATTCAGTTAATAAAAAAAGGATTCTCGTGACTGCCACCTCCACCCACACCACCTCCAACTTCACCACCATCACCTGGGACTTCACCCATACCACCTCCACCTCCACCATAGTTCAGTATGGCAAATTCAGTAAAGCTACCTTTATTCAAAGGCTTGGGAAATGAGGACCCATACCAATTCTGGTTCATTGTGAAAGCTATATCTGAAGCTCAGGGTGTTACAAATGATCACATGAAGAAGGCAATGGTAGTTAGTGCTCTATAAGTGTTGGATAGTGGAAGCCCTACACAACAGGTATGGGGTGCGAAGCCCACAATTTTGCATAAGAGTAGGGTAAAGACTCCATGAGATGCACGTAGCACGATGTGTAATAAGTCAAAGTTAAAAGGGTAGTCCGCCCAAAAATAATGTAAAGAAATGTAAGTTGAGTCGGCCCGCCTATGGATCGCGGTCGATGGAAAGGTATAAATAGAGCGAGGCTCTATGGGTAGAGAAGATAAGTTTTGGTAGGATTTGGAGGTATGATATGTAATGGGTGTCTAAGAATAAGCATTTTGAAAGCGTCTATAAGTTTGAGTCGGGGGTTTGGGTAGGAGATAGACGCTCTGTAGCTGTGTGCGCAGAGGCTTGGAAGATTCTGCAGCTGTGTGCGCGGACCCCTGCAACTATGTGCATAGGGTAGATCTGGATGTAAGGGTGATAAGTGGAAATAAGGATAAGTTTCTTTTGAATTCTATGTTGAATCTAAATTATCATGAATCTGGCATTTTGTATGGTTAATAAAATTGTTTGAATTATGCGCACTGCTTATTGAATACTTGTGAATCTGGGTTTAAATCTTAATCTATGAACTGAATAAAAGTGATAAATGTTTGCTTAAAGACCTCTTTAAGTAGATCTGGGTTATAATACTTAATTGAATAAATTAGATCTAGCTAAGATTATTGGGATCCGCGTGGATCTAGCACAACGCAAAGCTGCAAGACAGTGCATGAACCTCTTAAATCACATCTAGACATCCCAAGGGTGTGAAAACCTGGTTCCAGCACCCTCCCCTGCTACCTCTGGTAAGAGCCGAGGAATGCCAGCAGTGCCTCACTTAATTGGCAGAGAAGGCACGCCAAGAACAACAAGCTGTTGGGCAGCAAGCAGCTACCATGAGCCTGACCATAGAATTTAACCAGGCAGATCAGGGAATAGACTTGGAACAAGACCCACAATAGGAATCGAAGACGGAAGACCACATCAAGAAGTCTCATGCGAAAGAATCACCGACTGCCTTAAAAGGTCCAAAATAGTGAAGGAATTGAACAAGAATTCATGGACAATAGCCAGCCAATGAGCAATGTTATCATCAGTGCGTTGCCCAAGCTAATCACCGCAGAAACAACTATATTGGGGGAGATCAGAGCATAGTTGCAGGAATTACAAGAGTGACCCCTGGGTTGGGTTACCTGACCGATAGGAGAGGATACAACCACCGAATAGATGATTAGCACACACACGCCACACACCCTACCATTTCTAGTAGGTGTTGTTCGAGCCGCAGCCGTGGGCAAAGAATGTGGTTGGGAATTAAATCTAGCTGCCCTATCTAGAGAAGTACTATACCTACTCCAAGAGGGAGTAACTCAAGAGTTTTGAGCTTGGGAAGTTTGCGCTTTCCACATAGTGGCAGAGCAGAAGGAAAAATTAGAACAAGTCACTCTCCAAAACGAGGACCTGGCCGCCCGATACTAGGAACTAGAACAAGTTGTGACGAAGGCATGTAGCACGGTACTAGAACTAGCTATCCCCGGGGATCTCCCACCAACTACTAAGATTCAGTACACGGTAGTCGGATTTTACACGGCCCAAGTAGAGGCTGCAAGATACCAAGAGGAGCTAACGTTACAGGTTGCAGAGCTCTGTCTTAAGGCTCAGCTGCCCACACCTTCGGTCGAATGGGAATGCTGCCACAACCTAGTTGTAGCTGGACTAGAAACAATGAGTAGTGTTGTTCATGACTGCTCGGGACTACTCAACTAGTCACTTGGGATACTCGTCGCCCTCCAGGAAGATCCAAGCATACAGCGGGTAGAAATTGAGGCGTGCGAGGTGCAATAGGCTTATGACGCCACCTAAGGGATTGAACAGACAGTTGCTATCACATAATGGTTGGCCAAGATGAAGGAGGTCCAAGTGCTCAAGGCCCAGGTTGATGTAGTGTGGCAATAGGAGGTCTCCCTTAAAGAGTGTATCTAGCCCCGGCTCGACGAATCGTTTAGCGTATCTACAACCATTGAAGGAAAACTCACATAGATGCAGGCCATCTATACATCGGAGCAAGCTGTTGCAAATGAGATGGATACCTCAGCAGCTTAGGTGGAAAAGGTACAGAGATTCGCAGTCGAGTTTGCTGCAGACATAGGTGAGATGTAGAAGTTTCTGACCAACCTACGCACAAAGATTCCCAGCCTAGCCGAGTGACTCAAGACGAGTCACAATGATTGTGTTGGAGGACTGTTGGGTAGAAGAAGCCCCGGGCAATGGGTATGGGGTGCGAAGCTCGCAATTTTGGGTAAGAGTAGGGTAAAGACTCCACGAGATGCGTCGACTGTGATGTGTAATAAGTCAAAGTCAAAAGGGTAGTCTGCCCAAAAATAATGTAAAGAAATGTAAGTTGAGTTAGCCTGCCTATGGATCACGGTCCATGGAATGGTATAAATAGAGTGAGGCTCTATGGGTAGAGAAGCTATGTTTTGGTAGGATTTGGAGGTCTGATATGTAATGGGTGTCTAAGAAGAAGCATTCTGAAAGCATCTATAAGTCTGAGTCAGGGGTTTGGATAGGAGATAGAGGCTCTGCAGCTGTGTGCGTAAAGGCCTAGAAGAGTCTACAACTATGTGCATGGACCCCTATAGCTGAGTGCACAGGGAAGATCTAGATCTAAGGGTGATAAGTGGAAATAAAGATAAGTTTCTTCTAAATTCTGTGTTGAATCTAAATTATCGCGAATCTGGCATTTTGTATGGTTAATAAAACTGTTTTATTTATGCACACTGCTTATTGAATACTTATGAATCTGGGTTTAAATATTAATCTGCGAACTGAATAAAAGTGATAAATGTTTTCTTAAAGACCTCTATAAGTAGATCTAGGTTATAATACTTAATTGAATAAATTAGATCTAGCTAGGATTATTAGGATCCGCGTGGATCTAGTGCAGTGCAAAGCTACAGGATGTCGCCCGAACCTCTCAGATCATATCTAGACATCCCAAGGGTGAGGAAAGCTGGTTCAAGCACCCTCCCCTGCTACCTCGGGTGAGACTTCAGTCTGCGCTTTGCGAGCTATTGCCAAAAGGGCCGGTAGCTGCGGGATTTGCTTGGCTAAATAATTCTTCCAAACCTGGGTCAGGCCCATATAAGCTAACAGTAGGATCGCGCGCTAACCTGGTCTATCAAGTACTCTATCGATAACCCGAATGCTGGAGTGGCAGACATCGAGAATCCGTTGAACAAAGAATCTAGTAGGCCTAAATCTGAAGCACAGTCTATTGTGGGGTTCAAGGAAATCACGATGCAACTAGGTGAGACACCTTGGGAGCTCAATCAGAGGTTGAAGTGTAAACTCTATGAAGCTAATATGAACTTGACAGATGGGTAACATCGCTAGTGGTTTGTGGCTTCACTACTAACACACTTAAGGGTTATGCTGTCACAAAAGAAGATCACAACTTAGGCAGAGGCCTTAGAGATTGCAATAAGACTACATGAAACACCAGTGCAAGTTCCAAATTTTTGGGTTCAGTAGATCCATGTGCAGTTGAAAAATCTTTGCCTTGAAATGCAAAGTTTGAAGCAGGACAAAACAGTTTGATCAAAGGTGCTCGAAGAGGTATGGTGCTTGAAATGCAAGGGTCAGTGCATGACAAGGACCATTTCCCAGTCTTTGAAAACTATATTGCAGGAGGAGGATTGATGCCTTTGAGGCCAAAAGCTGAAGCAGGACCGAGCACGGGGCCTGCATTATGGTTCGCTATATGTCAGGTAGCAGGAAAACATGTTATAGATAACTTTCATTTGCTACAGAAGTTTGTACAGACATCACAACAATTTTTCTGCAACTTTTGTAAGTCGGTAGGACATGATGAGCTTAATTTCAGAAGTTATGAATTGATGATGGATAAAAATTCCACCTATAGGGTTCAGGTAGAAATGAAGCCCCCTGACCAGAGTGTAGGGATGGCGTGGACAAGATTTTAGGGGCACAGATGGGGCTAAGGTGGAGGAGGACCCGGCAGAGGTCAGGGAAAGTTGATCTGCTATAATTGTGGAGGACCAAGACATTATCCCCGTGATTGCACTAACCGAGCACGTCCGTCACGCAAGTATTGCACTCTGTTTGATCATGAAACAGAATACTATCCTATGCTACTAACAACAATACGTGACAAAGGGGTGCTACCACCTCTGTCAACTCATAACCTATACATGATGAGGTCTATACAATGTGAATATAGTGATTGAAAGTGGAATTGCAACACGAGATGACAAGGGGAAACAACCCAAAGATAGTACATGGGTTCGCAAAGCTCCGACGAAGGAGGCTGAGTTTGATCTAGAGCATGCACGTGAAACCTTCATGGAAGCAAAGAAGAGCTTCACTGAGGCCTCCTCATCAGGGAGAAATGATAAGCCTAATCAAGAGATGGACCCTTCTATGCTTACAAATTTCTTGGAGACCTGCATGAAATTACTGCGCCATAGCAAGGCTGTGAAGGGGCTAGAGGATCTTATAAATAGATGCACCAGAAACACTCCAGGTGAGTCGCGCGTGGTATGAAATATTGGTAAGAATGAAAGAAGGATGGGGCGAGAGTTGAGACTGACTATGCAGATAGGAGAGTATGAAATGGATCAGGGTATTTTGGAGTTGGGGTCAAATGCAAACATCCTAACGAAGCAAACTTGGGAATGAATGGGGTGACCTGTGCTGTAATGGTCTCCGATTCAGCTAAGGATGGTGAACCAACAAAATATCATCCCTATGGGGTGGCTACGGGGGTTGACTGTAGATATTGAAGGTGCGAACACGCTGGCTAACTTTGAAGTAATATAGATTGTGGATGACAGCAACCCCTATCCTATTCTCCTTGGAATTGATTGGGCTACAGATATGAACGGGGTAGTCAACTTAAAGAAGTGGAAGATGATATTTGAGAAGAAATCGCTATGCGTAATAGTTCCCCTAGATCCTGCTGAAGGATCGCGCTATACTGAACCGTTCACGATTATGAGAGCGATGATGATTTGGACTGTATCTATAAGATAACAGCATGAGACCAAGATTGGGTAAATCCCACTGTGGATGGACAAATTACATGGGATCGCAAGAGTTCCTGCACCTTAGACTTTGATGAAGAATTAGAGTGCTGGAAGAATCGATTACATGAAGTAACTACAGTAAGATGCAACATGATGACCCGATCTCTATGCTGTGTGTCGTCAGAGGTAAGGAATATACCCACTTATGATGGCCTAAATGATGTAGATATCATTTTATATGCATTTGAAAAGGAGGTGCCAGAAAATTAGTGCTTCCAAGCATTGGACTAGGCACTATGCACTACAACCGCAAGATGGTAGGGTACACACAAGAGAAGCTTTGATGATTGGCATGAGTGTAGGAGGAGGATGAGAACCTACTTTGGGAAGCTGAAGGTGTGAATGATAGACAAGTATGATGGGTAGGATGATCCACGAAAGAATTTGGAAAAATGGGCTCAAGCTTATGGAGAGAAGCCCCAACCTGAATGGGTGCGCTTGTTCTATCATACCCTGGATATCGTCCTGATGAACTGGTACGTAGAAATAGAGCTTCACCATGGTACAGGTGAATGGGATATTTTTTGTGAAGGATTCATAATGACATTCAGTTTTGAAGATGGGTTTGACTATATTGATGAGGCACTACAAGAGGTGAAAGCAACAATCTTTAGGATACTGTAGGATCCTTTGGACCTGATTCAGCCTGAGTGGGCTACTCAACTGAGTCACACACTGGAATGCTATAATGTAACTACTAAAGAAGAGGATGTGTTTCCATTAAAGATTAACATTCTTGAAATAGAAGGTCACTGTGAGGTTGAAGGACTACAGATTGAGAATCCCGATATAACCACGCCACTGAAAACGAAACAAGTAAACATTGGTACGGAGGCAGAACCCAAATTCATAGAGATTGGAGATTACTACGATGATGCAATGATGGATAAGCTCGTTGTACACTGTAATGCTATTTGGATTGAAGAATGCACCTGCTATTTTCTCACATGTGGTCATTACTGCATTCAAGGAATTTATTCATAAGTTCCTGGAAGTATACTTTAACGACTGGACTGCGTTTGGGCTGGTGAAACGCCATGTCACCAGTTTACGCCTGATGCTAGATACTTGTAGAAGATACTAGATCATGCTCAATCTAAAGAAGTGTTTGTTTTGTGTTCCTTTTCGAACCCTGCTGGGTCATGTTGTTTGCAGAAAGGGACTAATGGTAGATCCCACGAAGATCGCGATGATACTAAACTTGGAAGCACCGAGGAGTGTGAAACAGTTGCATGCTACCTTGGGACATACAGGATATTATAAAAAGTTTATCAAAGGCTATGGCCAAGTCACCATGCCTATGGAGAAATTATTGAAGAAGGATGCCACGTTTTGTTGGAACGAGGATTGTAAGAAGAGCTTGGATGTACTGAAAGAAAATATGGTCACCGCATCGATTCTATATTTCGGATTGGAAGAAGGAGTTTCATGTACATGTCGACGCGTCATATATCATGCTAGGAGTAGTACTGACATAATCTAGCAGAGGGCACTTGAACCATCCTATAGCATTCGGAAGTAGAAGGTTTTCCAAGGCAGAGAAGAACTATTCCACCACCAAGAGTGAAGGGTTAGCTATGGTATATGTGCTCCAAAATTTTAGACACTACTCTCTAGGTGGCCATTTTAAGATGTATACAGATCACTCCGCGCTAAGGTATCGGGTCAATAAGCCTGTGTTTGAGGGGTGTCACAAACTTGAATTTTCTGTTCTGAGACCAGGGTCTTGCACTCCAACACGACTCGATCAAAGTACATATTCTAGCATGTGAATAGATGTGTTGACGTCGAACATGCCAGAAAGTCACTTGATTACCAATCAATGATGTAAACTTTTAACAAGCATGAGAGAAACCACCAATAATGATAATGGTCCTCAAGGTACTATCATCACAATCCATGGAATGTGAATAGAAGAATGGAAGTTGAACACCCGAGAAATCACTCAATCGAAAGCCAATGATGTGAACTTGGTGTCGAGTGAGAAGAACTTGCCATTAGGGCATGCAAGCTCTAAGGTACTGAAATGGAGTCTCTCGATCAACTTCCCTGATAATGAGCTGAAGTTGATGGGAAACAAATGTGTCGAAGGAGGGCCATAATGTTTCCCACATCATCGACACAAGACGAAAGGACGCAAAATGGTTTGGATGATATAGAGAATCAGAGGTAAGAGTAACTATAGAAGGACAACTCTTGAACATATCGGCGATGCAATTGGAAGTTTGGCAGCTTCTAGATCCATAGGATCAGTGGTCATGATGACATGGAAGAGATAAAATGGAAGGAAAAAAATGAATGGTCCAACCCAGGAAGGTCAATGATTCAAAGCAGGATATTCCAACCCGACACGAAGTAGAAAATGTCATGTTCAAGAGTGAGCTGCTGACACAACTGAATAGATTTCCAAATTTTCTCCCACCATTTCTGGAAGGTACCCCAATTATTTTTTAATCATAATCTTGAAGGGGATGGCATATGCTTGCACTGTAATTTCATCCTTTGAACGAATCCGACCTAGTAAGTTTAACGATCCCTAGGAAGGAGAAGCTCATGTTCATCATGGTGACGAATCTGATGTCATTTGATATTTTAACGAGTCTGACAAAGGTGTAACTCTGTATATTTTTTATGTTTAGTGAGTCTGAAAAAGACATGTAGAAGAAAACTCCACATGGTCCCTTCTTGGACATTGGTGTCTCTCGAGCTCGAAAAAGGTAGAAAACGATAGTTGAGAGAACTGCTTGACCATTTCAGTCAAGGAGCATCTTTTTTGCAAAAAGTGTCTCCCAGCCCGAAAAAGGGGTAAACTTATACTGGGCACATGATGTTTCGCATCCGTTAACATGTTAGAAATGACAAGGGCTCAGCCACCTTTTCACTTTTAAAGTGTTGGAAAAGAACTTGAAAGCAGATCCCCCATTTTATTCTCTTTTACGAGTCAAAAGGGAAAAATACTCAGCAATCTTTTCATATGAGCTTAACGAGTTGAGAAAAGAGTTGAAATGTGACTCATCATCATCGTCGAACATCCACCACCTATCGCTGCACAAAAAGGTAAAGTGTATTATCCAGTTCTTAAGGAAAAATAGGTTAAAATATTTACAAAAACCTGATATTTTCATGAAACAATGAATAAAAAGGAGAAAAGTAAATATATTTTTACCATTTACCATTTTAAGTTGTCGTGAAAAATTTTTACTCACTCTTTCCCTAATTGTTTTGGAGCAAATTGCAGGAGATCCGGGTGGTCATTCACCGAGCCACTAGTTATTCCTGTTTTTAACCATTTTTTTCGTTTTTTGAGGGGATTTATCAATAAAATTTTCGCCCTCGGTCGGCACAACTTCTGGGCATGAAATTGCATCGGTCAAGGGTGATTAACAAAGACTGTCACATCGTCAGTGCAAATATTTTTAAAACACTGGCACTGTGAATAGGGAAAACCCTATTTCCTCAAAAAATCACCATTAAAACTTAAAATTTATGGGCCAAGCATGATTTTTGACTCAAATTAATGGTTTTGTCAAGAAATAATTGCCGAAAATGGTGGAATGGAAAGAACGAGAGCATGATGACATGGACACACAAGTAGTCAATGATCCAAATTGCCTGAAAGCTTTGAGGGCTTGTGGGCTCCTCAAATTCTTTCTTACGCCAGGGATGCGGGCCCAACTCGAGTTGCTTCACTACCTGACTAGTATTTGGGACGTAGATTGGGAAATATTTATCATTGGTGACCAGGAGCTAGAGTTGGAAACTTTAGATATATATTTCATCACTGGACTGTCCCAAAGAGGGGAACCAAAAAAGTTGCATGGGTCACGACCATTTGGGGCAAACATATCTTCATTGCTTGCTGAACACTACCCTGAGGCCCTGAAATACAAGAGTGGGAAGATTGAGATTTCCAATGTTTAGGATCTGACACTGAGAGTGCTTCTGTTGACTTTCAGTAGAGTGGCGGGGTCCTAGGCGACACATGAGACCAACAAGTCGAAGTTCCTATATGCTATTGACTGTACAACACCTAGGATCTTCAACTGGGCAGGGACGATGAAAACCAACATAAAGCGCCAACTATCCAAAGCTAAGGTGGGGAATCTGAAGCAATTTTTCTTTATATCTGTGCTCGTGACATTTTTCTTGGAACGGGTACCACTGTTCCATTACCAGCTAACTGAGGTAGATCCTCCTATGCCACGTGATCTGCAGATGGCCCACTGTAGTCGTTTGATGCCCAAAATCACTGGGGGTCATCACATGTCATATAGACTTGCATTCTTTTCATGGATATGATGATAGAAGATTGTTGTGGAGGACTGGCCATATAGTGGCATTAACTTCCATCGAGATTCAGACATGCCCTTACTAGATGGAGAACATTTTGACGACGAAGGTAAAAGATCAATCTTTTAATTTTGAGATTTTTTAATTGTTTTTGTATATATGTGCTCATAACATTTCTCTTGTTAATGCAGATGTTGGACCAAAGCAACCTATTGGGACGTCCCCAATAGCCAAGCGAGTCCTGCGCTTGATTGATGTTGTCACTCCTTATCAGGAGGGGAGTGACAACGAGGAGGAGATCGCGAGGAACCTTGAGGGGTTGACTCGTGGTATCCTGAAGTATGCTCAGGTAGGAGACATTCTTCGTCAGTACCAGAGGCACACGGTGGGAGTCTCAGATTGGATCCATCGATTGCTGACTTGTTTTGCATGAGTTGTATCATGCCACCATGATCACCATGCTGATTAGTTCCTAGTTCCAGCACTTACATTTTTTAAGGACTGCGTGCCATGGATATATGAGGCCTGTAAGCCGTCGATGTTATTTTGGACACACATATTATTTTTTGGGGTTTTGATGTATCAAACATTATCACCATATATATATATATATATATATATATATATATATATATATATAATATATATATATATATATATATATATATATATATATATATATATGTTGTATTTTCTTGTCTACTATGGTACAAATTGTTTTCTTTATCTTTTCACATGTTTCGTAAATGTCTATCCAACACATAATTAGCTAATGCATATGTCAATGTATTCATCCATCTAGGAATATGATGATATATAATGTAATCAAAATTTCTTTCTAGTAGCTGAGTACAGAGATACATTCTTAATATTTGAGGGTTTCTAATGGAATATTGCCGATTGAGTTGAAGGACAACAAGCTGTGAATCCTGGTTGACAACCAACTCTCTAATGTCAAGAGAAATGGATTTTGACAATAGTTCAATGACCGCACTATATTCAGTAATATTGTTAGTTGTGTGACCTAGCCAGATACCTTCAAGGTCAATCAACTCACCGTTAGGGTTATAAATATCCCATGCCATGGATGATAGGTTCTGGGTACTACGGTAAGCACCATCATCAAAACCCATGTTGGGAGTCACAAACATTTGCAAAGTAAGAAAAACATAGTAAATCAGAAAGTTGTTTGAAAACTAACACACAAAACCATACTACAAAAAAATGAATGACACACTAATGTACACAAGAAACCATACGAGATGACCTAAGCATAGTACTTCTTGAGGGAGTCCATGCTGGGACTCGAGTAATTGATCAACACAAATGAACACTGGAGTTTTACCATTGACATGATGAGTAAGCATTGACTCAGCCAAATAATAGAGTAAAACTCATATAAGGCTTTGTCCCCATGCCCCCTAGGCGAGGGAGGATTACGAGTCAGATGACAACCCCATTGCAATAATGGGAAATAAATAAACACATGGGGAGGGAGAAAAATCCCGAATCCATGAAGGGATAAAGGTTCCCTTAGTTGAAATATCTTGATCATGTCAAGATAAACTGACATATCAATAGACAATGGAGAAGAGAACTCTTTGAAAGTGGTAGACATGACTGCCGGACGAGGCAGGAACGAGGAGTGATGATCAATATTGATCCAAGGTGGTTCCTCGAGAGACATGACTTCCATGATACCTTCATCAGTAAGGAAGGTCTCAGCTAAGGGATTAAGTGATTCCAAAGTGCCAAGCCACAGGGATTGAGAGTACGTACTGAGAGAGGTCTTTGACATAAAAGAATCAGAGGATGTAGAACTTGAAGTCGAGACAATTTCCACATAATTGACTTCAGCCGGACAAAGAGGCATAACCTCACCCCAAGTGTCAGCAAGATCTGGTGAAGGTATGACCCAAACGTTAGATTTAACCGAGACCATGTTGATAGAGGCAACATGAGGAGGTGGGAGCAGAAACATTCCCATTAAGGCAGAGTCTTTAAAAAGGCCTGCCCCCAGACTCTCATAGGGAGCACCAGTGTTCGTGATGTATGGAACATTTCCATCTGAGGAGGAAGAGGCAAAGAAAGACAGCTAGTTGATAGTGATAATCTTCCCTTGGTGTGGAAAACGAATCACATGAAATAGGGAGGAGGCTATGACATACATAACATGAGTCCAACTCTGGCCAAGTAGAAGATTATAATTGCAATTAGCATCAACAATCTCTACCTTGACCTGTGCTATCTTGCCTTCAAGAGTAATGGCAAGGTTAGGTAAGACAACGAAGGGTCACAAATCACACCCATCGAAAGCTTCCAAAGTGTTTGGAGATTGGTTCAAAGGAGGAGAACCAATAGCCTTCCAACATGTGGTTGACATGATGCAGGTGGAAGCACTTTCATCAAGGATAGTCTGGTGGATGGTCTTCTCATTGATGATTACCTGAATAAGAAAGCCAATCTGATGAGGGAGGCACAGAACATGGTTATCTAAATCAAAACATATCAAATTGGAATCAGTGGGATTGATACTGCTGATGGTTGATAGCAAAGATTTCCATTGTGATGGGAAGCTTTGGAGCACATCGAAAGCCAACATAGCTGACAACACCTGAGCCAAATCCTAAACAATATTATAGTGCTGAGTGGCTCGGGCATTAGGATTGTACAAGGATTTCCACAGCACGCCTCGAGAGGGTGGTCGTATAGTGGAATTAGGGTCAGGGTGCTCAATATGAAGAGGGCCAAAACTTAGGGCAGAAGAGGAAGGGGTGATTTCTTTCTCTTTCCTAGGTGTCGAAGCAGGAGTTTGATCATGTTTTGATCTAGTGGCCACATTAATAGGCATACTCATCATGAACACTTAAGATCCTGAGGAAGCAGATGATTGGGGTTTGTCTACCATTTGGGTATCCTGAGATGGAAATGGCTCTTTGAGGATAGTGGGGTTAGTAGGTGGCTAACTTTGGATCATCGAGGACAACCCTTAGTGTAGTGATCTTCCTCGCAAATGAGGCAGGGATACATAGGTTTCTGTTTCAAAGATTCGCCGGTAGACGATTTTGGAGGACCCTGTTTGGGGGCATTGGCTTTACCCTTGCCTTTTTATTTCTTCTTACCTTTTGAGGATTTTTCCACTATGGTAGACTGGACAACGTGGACCTCTGAGGTTTTACCATGGCTAGGTGGATTCTATGAAGAACTATTAGGAACAACATTTGAGACTAACTTCTGTTTGGAAGAAGATTATGCAGGGGTCTGATATACTAAACCAATAACTCCATCGACAGGAGGTACAACTTGCGACTTTGATGTCGCAAGTTCAGATGATGGTCGTGAAGAAATTGGTAATAACTCATACAAAGTGCCAGATTGAGAGTAAACTAGATCCAAGTACTGGGCATGAGCGATGGCTTGCTCTTCAGTGATGCATCCACCCATATCTATATCACGAGCAACTGGAGCCATGAATGATTTATTGAACCATTCAGTGAGCAACTGATCAGTAATCTCAAATTTGATCAGGTGACATCTATGTCTCCATTCATGGATTTGATCAGAGATATGTGTGGTAGTATTTTGCTTAAGCGATGTCAGAAAATAGGTGCTAGTTTCATAGTGAACCGACAACTGAAAATGTGTGAGGAAAGTCATGGCTAAAGAGTTAAAGTCATGGTAAGTACTTAGAGGCAACTTGATGTACCACTTGGCTGTGGTGCCTATGAGGGTTCATTGGAAAAGATAGAGACAAATGGAATTGTCAACGTATGAGTTCAATGAGCACCAGAGGTGATATGTCATCACATGGGCCTAAAGATCTTCATTTTCTTTTCCATAAAACTTTGGAAAATTGCTTCGTATCTTGGATGGCACCAGAGGCAAGTATGGAAAATGAAGGATTGGATCATTTGTAAGGTGAGATACATATGGCAACTTGAGTGTGGCCAAGAATGGCAATTAGGTGTTAAAAGGCAGAGGAGGTCGATAAGCAGGTCTGAGCGAAGGTGCCCATCCCTGCTGGTAAGGATTTTGGCACCATAGTGGGGGAGTTTGTCCATATGGCATCTTAGGCTACCCCCATTATGGATTACCTTGACCATAGGGAGGGTTTTGACCTTGAATACGTTGGAATTGTCCAGTCATAGGTTGTTGATAAGCAACATATGGGTTGAAAGGTTGTTGAGCTTGTTGACCTTGGACATATGGGTATTGGACCTGTTGTCTTTGAACATATGGGTGATGAACTTGTTGTCCTTGAACAAGAGGATTTGGACCTGATGTCCTTGGGCATAAGGTTGATACACTTGTTGCTCTTGGACATAGGGATTTTGTGCTTACTGCCCTTGACCAAAAGGATTTTAAACCTAGTGACCTAGGGAATTAGGGTTTTGTACCTAATGCCCTTGGCCAGAAGGATTCTGGACCTATTGACCTAGGACATTAGGATTTTGGATCTTCTGATGTAGGACTTGACCTTGGCCCTACCCTTGCAAGGGTTGACCCTACTGATATGTATATAAGGGTTTCTACTTCTTGGGTTGGTTTTGCTATTGCAAGGGTTGACCTTGCAGTTGAAAAATTTGTCCCTGAGGCTGCAGAGGTTGGCCCTACGAGGACATGGGCTGGGAGGTGTGCGGAGCATATTGTATTTGTTGTTGCACATGCGTTGCAATTGTTGCAAGGGTTGACCCTATGGTTGTTGTAGCTGACCTTGCTGTGGGATCATTTGCCCTTACTGTTGCATAGATAGCCCTTGCTACAACAAAGGTTTCCATTGTGGTAACAAATTTTTCCCTTGTTGTTGTAGAATTTTCCTTAGTATTGCAAGGGTACTTGAACAGTGCCCAGGAAATTTCCGAACTGAATCTGGCCATAGCCACCCTAGAAGGTCGATGAGCTAGGCTAAATGTACTACCTAGACTGAAGGGTGGAAGGTTGATTAAGCATTCCTTGAGAACCATATGGAACGTAAGGAGTTTTGTATTCAACCTAAGCCTCATAGGGTTGTTGATACTAAACATTGCTCGACCCAGATGGACCAATGGGATTCTGAACCTGTTGGTACTAGACAGTGCTTGATCTAGTAGGATCAATAGGGTTATGAATGACACCAGAAGAAGGTTGGTTCATACCAACCATGTGAACTTGTGATCCACTCACATTGGTGGCACCTGACACCATAGAAACATTCATGCTTTTCCCCCCAGGTGGTGGCACTGCTTGGCCACTGACTAGAGGGATGGAGGAATTGATAGAGAGATTCTTTGAAACTACTGGTTGTGCTTGATGGGTGACTGGGATTGATGATACAAGGGTATTAAGAATGGTGGGTTTTACCGAGAGTGAGGTAACAGCCTATTGGGAAGTCATGTTCACAACGAACAGACCTGAGGTAGGCATGGCGTCTGACGCCCAAATAGGGTTATGGTAAAGTGACGAGGCACTAGGTGTACCTAAAACCAACTGTTCCAAAGACACATAGTTGGGTGCCAAGCTAGTAGGAATACCCCCTGTATAGGGGAAACCCTTAGGAGGAAAATTCTGCTCTTCCTCCTCAACAGTGTGTGCAGTAGAAACTTTAGACTCTTCCAGAGAGATGACTAGAGCATCGCCTTCAGGTTCCATATCTGGGAACAGATGACCACAAATGACCGAAGAAGTATGAGAGGATAGTTCCAAAGGAACATCTAGATGGTTGTACAGACTGTAAGGATGCTACGGTGATATCACAAAAGGGTCAAATAGAAGTTTCGAAGGGTAGATAACCAGTCCAAGATGACCGTCAGTGGTCGGCGAGTTCTCAGGAGTTTAAACAGAATTGTATGGAGATTCTGGGCCAAGATCAGCAGATGACCTAGTATCGAAAGTAGGTGGAGGACGCGATGACAAAGGTTGAATGCTCAGAACAATTCTAAGTTCAACACCTTGGTCCTCGAGTGATTCTGGTAACTCAGCAAATGGCTCCTCACACAATATTTCAGATGGAGGAGAGGAAGAGGAATTGGGTGAACTAGATAGGTCAACCACGATGACCTTGTCTTAGTCTAAAGAAAAATTAACTTCAAGGATTTAAAATGTTTTTTAAGGGAAACTCACAATTTTCTCTCAAAAAGACTAACAATTGTTATCAAAACGTGGGCAATCAATTATTAAGATGCATAAAAGATTGGTTCTCTTTCATTTTTAAGAGTCAAGAAAGAAATAAAGATGACTCTATCACTTTTGATTGGAAACGAGCTCGAAAGGACAAGTGCTCGAATGATCTTTTAATTTTAATGATTCAAAAGGATCAAATGACTGCTCTAGATCATCTAGGTAAATAGGATTACTAGGCAATTATGAACTGCATAATACCTCCTGACGAACAGAGAAGTACAACCAGACAATCTCCCCAAATGTTGTGTTCGGTGTATCATGTTTGCAAGGTAGCTGACTCGACTTCCTAAGGATAAAGGATTGTAGCCTAGAGGGCTCTCCCGTTATATACTCGATGGTACGGGGAGCACAAATCCGTACTAGCACTATCTAATGCTGAGGCTAATGACAATTGCTAGGTTTAAAGACTTTGGAACACGTCTCTAGCCCAGACCTTCTAGATATGATAGTTAAGTGTAAATTGTGCCTTATGTTAATTGAATTCATTTTAAAGTTTATCTTGAGTTATGTTTAAGTTTTCAGGTCTTAGCGATGCGACTCAAAAAACCTTAAATGCAACTAAATGAGACAAGACCCTTTCAATTCAATGAAATGCCTACACTAGAGAGGGTAGAAACTACACAATCAAGTGCAAACAACCAAGCAACTGAAAGCGAAATGATCTTTCACTACTTTACTTTTTTGAAAAATAAACTAATGAAAAATGCATTCCAATTCCTAATTTCCTAACAAGCACATATCTAACAGTCCTTTCGAAAGCAAAATATTTCTTTTCCTTTCTCAAATGCTAATGAAATTCTAGTCTTTTAGTGATGCAAGCTATCGTAGCACAATGATGCAACAAAATAGAATTTCATATTTTTCATGAAACAACGAAATAAACGTTTCACATACAACACTTCAATGAAAAAGTTTTCGAGACAATCAGCTCTTAAACCAAATGAAAACATGAAAAGAGAGGCTCATTCATACTAATGAAGCACTGACTTTACCAATAACAAGACAAGAAGCGTAATCCATGCCGGAAAAGAAATGTTTACACAAGCAAACGAAAATTTTTCAAACTTCTGTAATGGAAGCCAAAGTCACAAAAGAGCCACAAATGAAATGCAAGGAGTAAGTACACCTACAACTCGACTCACTGAGTTCACAAACAACTGAATGGATGAAAACCTAGATGCCCTAGTGTCATTGACCACCCAATGACCCAAGAAATCAAGCAGATAGATGATAAGCCAACAAGCAAACAAAACCAAATGAGAAAAAGCTTTCTAGTAAGGGAGAAAATGGTCTAAAAGGCTTACGAAGTCAAAATCATGAGAGAAAAACACACTAGCCAAGATTGGGGGCAAATGCTCATCTTCACTTACAGGCATCGGTGTGACTGCCTAACTAAAAAAAGCTAGTAGAGGCTAGTAGGCATGACTGTTTCTCAGCAAATCGCGCTGATCGGTGCGAATGTCAGCATATTAAGTGCGTTGATCGAGGGAGGACGGAAAAAATAAAACCATTGAAATAGGGACCAGATCCCCTACTATGAATTTTAGACTCAAGCTAGTAAGCAGGAGGAAAGAAAAAGAACCAAAGCGAAAAAGTGGAACAAGAAAAGCTCACACGAAATCATGAAATCCAAGATGAACAAAAGGATTGGTTCCCCAGTATGGTTGTCAATTTGTGGTGAAGTAAAATTATAAGTGCGGACACAAACAAATTCCTCGAGCCCCATAATGGGTCTAGCCACAACTGATACATTTTATTGAAGATTTCTCCTATCTCTTAGTATGCTTATCCTGTTTGATGATGTCCTTGCTTGCTCGCTCCAGCTATCTCTCGCTTCCTTCTTCAAACACCTGAAACAAGTAAACAACAAAAAACAACAGCCATGATAATAAACAAATTGTAATTCAACCTACTTAACAAGTCAAGAAAAATTAAGACATGAACATGTAAGATGAAAAATCATGTAGGAAATCAATCGATAGTTGCATATATATTGAATCAAGAAGAGATTACAACCATTTCCTTGACGTTGTTGTTCTCCTCTGACAAGACCAGGTGCTCACACACTTCTGATAGCATCCCTTGATGACCTCAACAACAATATTTTTAAGGCTATTCCTTTAGGCTTCACTCCAAACCAAATCACACTTCTCCCTCACACAACTAGAGAGCTACAACTATGAATAGCTTTTTTTTTACTCCAAACCAAAATAGCACTAGCACACCTAACATTAACGCGAGCTTGTGATTGGGAAGAAGGGAGGTTTATATAAGATGAATGGGATGGGAGATGGATCCTCTTCTCATGGGAGAAGGTCTTATCCCTTGAGGTAGTTCCATCATTATAGGGGAAGGGAGCCCAAAATGACTCCTCAACCCCATCCGACCAAACCATTTACCAGACTTCCGTTACAAAGCTTCTAGAGCTGGAAGCTTCGACTCTTAATTTAAAAAATTTCCATAATAGGACCAACGCGACTGGAACATAGCTCAGTTACTTCAGTCGGTGCTAGGGATAGTTCTAATCCCTGCATATCGGTGCGAGGAAGATAAGGGCCATTAGTGCTGGTCTTGTAAACTGAGCAAAACAGAAGTTTTAGGGGAAATGGTGCAAAAGGGAATTGATCTGCTCATGAAGAGGGACACAATGGGAGTTTCTTTATGAAGGGAAAGCATGTGGGGTTCACTATAGAGGTCCTCTAGGATCAAGGAATCGGGAGTACAGGGATAGTGACAAAATGTTGTGTAACAAAGGGAGAATCTGTAGGTGGTTGTTACTGTTCCAGGAATATGATTTTGAAGTTATTGTGAAGCCTAAATGAATGAATGTGGGACCAGACCATCTGTAGCACAGCAAAACACGTGATGAGCCCACTAAGTTGGAGGAGGGATTACCTGATGTACAACTATTTGTAGTGCGCATCGGGGATGGTCATTTTGAGGATATCATATACCTCCTAACGACAGGGACCGCCCCAAAAGGATACATTGTCTAGCAGAAAAAGGAATTAGTGGTGTGCACTACAGATTTTTCAATCATTTGTGGGCATTTGTACAAAATGGGGTCTGATGAGATACTATGATGATACGTACCTGAGTTTGAAAGAAGTAGTGTCCTCGCGGAAGCTCATGGAGGCACCACGGGAGGAAATTATGTAGGGAGAGTGACCGCGCAGAAGATTATACATGCAGGGTTGTGGTGGCCAACCCTCCATCAGGACTCAAAACTGTATTGCAAGGCACGTGATGTGTTTCAAAGGTCTGGTAGGTGATCATGGACAGATGATATGCCTTTGAATCGATAGATGATGTTGCAACCCTTTGAGAAATAGGTGATAGATTTTGTGGGACCCATTCAGCCCCAAGGAAAGATGGGAGCGAGGTACATTATCACCATGACAGAGTATTTGATTCGTTAGGTGGAGGCATAGCATGTGAAGGATTGCACAAGTATGACTACTACAAAGTTCCTCTTTGAGCATGTACTGACACGATTTTGCTATCCAAAGATCTTGATGAGTGATCACGGTACGCACTTTCCGAATGAGATGATCAATGCGCTAATGGAGGAATTTTAGGTATATCACTAGAAGAGCATGCCTTATCACCTGTAGGCTAACAGGACAGTGAAAGCATTCAATAAAGTGCTGGAGAACACATTGACCAAGGTTTGCAATGCTAAGTGAAGTGATTGGGACCTACGCATACCTATAGTACTCTGGGCTTATTGCATGACATGCATGAAGTTGAGTGGACAAACCCACTTTAGGCTTGTATATGGTGTTGAAGCGGTAATGCCTATGGAATATATTGTGCCTAGTCTGGGCATAGAGGCGCTCATAGGTATGATAGATCGCGGAGCCCTAGAGGAAAGGCTTGCACAACTGGATGAGATTGAGGAAAAGATATTTCTAGCTGGATTTCACCAACAGCTCCAAAAGTAGCGCGAAAAGCATGGCATGATCGACACATTAAGTTGCGCACCTTTAAGGTAAATGACTTGGTTTTGTTATATGACAGAAAGTTTGACAAATTTACAGGGAAGTTGAGGATGCACTAGTTAGGTCTCTATGTCATTAAGGAGATTATTGATGGAGGAGCGGTACAGCTGGTCAAATTGAATGGAGAACCCTTCCTAGGAAAGGTGAATGGAAATCGCTTGAAGCCATACACTGGCGGTCCGACCATGTGACTAGATGGAGGTAGCACAGTCTTAGCACTCCAAGTAGCTGAAAGGAGGTGTGGGACTATAAAATTCACTACCCGGGTTGGGGAGCTGCAAGATTGGAGGATTGTGCGAAGTAAGGAAGTGTCAGAGGGTTCGCGACAGCGTGAAGGGAGCTACGCTACCCATGGATAAATCACGCAGGTCAGCCGAAAAGTGACTGTTAAAGTCATTGTTCATCATTTGATGATAGAAGTGTAGCCAAATTGAGTGGTAGTTAGCATTTAAGATGAAATTTATGCCTCATATCCTTGAAAATCTATCGCCAATCCAGAATTAATGAACTAAATTTGGGGGGAACGGTCGGATTTGAATTCAAAATGCCCTATAAATTACAAGTGGTTGTCCAGCGAAAAACACTTGGCATTTTGAGAATTAATTTGTTGAGCTCTCTGGCACCCATGAACCAAGAATTCTTTGAGACTCTGAAAGAGACTCTAGCATTTGCAAACTTGCAAGAGACATCGCGAGCATTGTTAGAAAGCATTATGTCAGCACCCACAGAAACTAGAGATGCTGAAGTAGAAGAGTCAGTGCCTAAAGTTGAGATGGAGGTGGAAGTAGTTGTTCCAGTGGTCACCTAAGTTCTAGTTGAAGTCCCTAAATCACTGAGAATGCCAAGACTGAAGTTGACCCCAACCAAATAGACCACCAAGGGTAAAAATGGAAAATAGCCTACCATACCAGTGTGTGCATCACCAAGGAGAAACCCACCAAAACCCACTGCATAGGAGAAAGGCAAGGCCATAAATTTAGAGCCAGAGGAGGAAGACATTGAAGACATCTCGATCGATGATGAGGATGTGGGAGTCAAAGTCGAGGAGGTTGAAGCCCAGGGTGTGGACACTATTACTCAGTTGCCTGATGTCCCTCCGTGCAAGCCCAAGACCAAGGTGCCGAAGGACATCGATGAGAGCAAGGCCCCCTTCCAAACCCCTCTGCTTTTGAATGAGATTGTTTTTGACGGACTGCGCTTAGCATGGGTGCCTCTACTAAAACTTGAGGACTAGGACTTAGTACATCACAAGAATTTCTCACACCTAGCGACTGAGCAGCTGATGGCGCCACATCATTGATACCAATACTCGAATGACCACATTGGCACTGTGGAGGTGGTTGAAGGGAGTAGACAAGGTAGCATTTCTCAAACTGCTTTGGGTGCTACACTACAACCACACCCCAGTGACAGTATTGGTCATCAAGTAGTTATTGTGATTTGTGCATGATGGGTGTCTGTGGCTGGAGGAGCCAATAGCCATCATAGATAGATTGATTCACCAAATAACGCGATTATCGTATACAGGAGAGAATCCAGCCATGATATTTTGTGGAAAGGGTGGAGAGCAGGCTCTCATAGAATCCATGAAAGAAAAATTTAAAATGGTGAGGAAGCCATGTGGATATGCTATACCCAGCATTTGTGACCCTGCTGTGAAGGTAGCCACACAGATTTTAGTGGGGAAGGTGATGAGGAAGTGTCGCATCAATGAGGTACCGGCGCTTGTCGTCGCATTAGCACCTAAGTGCACTGAAGGATTTGAGTTCAACAGGTCGGACTACCTTCACAAAGATTTCCTAGCGAACTGTTGTGAAGCACAGGAGCTCAACAAGATGTTCCACTAAACGTGGCTATTGCTGTCAATTATGTTGGTAGCGTGGGAGCTACTAGAGGATAGCCAGTTCCCTTAAATTGTGCTCGACCTCCCAGAAGCAATGAAGTACGATTCGCTATGGGTGACCAAGGACACGCATCGAGTTAGGGACACCAAGATCTTTTGGATCTTGATGGAGATAAACATCCGCATGGCCATCAATAGGAAACTGCAATTATAACCTATGGTGTACGCCAACCTATAGGGCTATGTCGGATTTAAAGCAGACTTCCACCATGTATCCATTAGGGCACGGAAGTTCCCTATGTATAAATGGTATGACTTGCCTTATCTGGAAATGAATGAGGCCATTGATGTGGTTGTTGATCAATGGCTGATAGAGTGGCATGCTACAATAGACTTGGCGATGGGAGGGAGCAAGTCCACCACACAGAAGAAGAAGGAGGAGGCCAAGCTAAAGATGACCCAGCTGGCTGAAAAGAGGAAGAAGGAGGTCGTTGATAAGGCCCAGGTGGAGTGCAAGGCTACAGAACAAACAGTGAAGCAGACAGGTGGGATAGAGTGGGGCTTTGACAAAGGTGCGAGGTCACCTTCACCTGAGACATAAGAGGAAACATAACAGCATGGCACAGACCCTCAAGAGACATCCACACACATCCGCCCAAGGGAGCAGGAGAAAGGAGGGTCCAAGAAGAAATCAAAGGTGACCAAGACATCACTGGACCCTATCATGTTAACAGAGGGCAACTTGCATGATATTGGTGACATAGTGAGGATGTCACTGCGGAGGCCCTACAAAAATTTGAGCAACAACTACAGATCATTTTGGGGGCTATGCAGACATGGTTGCAAGAGCTGCAGACCCGCACGTCATAGGTTGGTACGGTGTCTACCAGCGTAGCTATCGACACTTCAGAGGCTACCGATATGCTGCGTGTGAAGGCCTCCAGTGCGATAGTGCTGCCTGATGGAGAACTGACCACAGGGAATGAGGTTGACAGGCCCACTGCTAGTGCCCTAAAGGGAGTAGGGTTGAACCTGGCAGTGCTCTCGTGTGAAGTGATCCACCTCCTGCAAGATGGAGTGATTACAGAGTTGAGAGCCCAGGAGCACCGTACCATCTAGGTGATTAGTGAACAATGGATCAACAATGAGAAAATGGAACTACAAAAAGATGTTTCCATCACCACTAAGACTAAGACGACCAATCAGAGCAAGTGCATTATGTAGGTCATTGAGGAGGCATGCCGAATGGTCCCAGAGTTGGCCATTTCAGAGGAGGAGCCAGTCAAGGTACACATCTGCAAGCTAGACATGGGGGTGCGTGACACTCGTTCGGAGATGGCAAGGGTTCAGTTGGAGTTGATCCTACAAATCACAGAATTATAGTTGAAGGCCTATCATTCTACTCCACCAGAAGTAAAGGAACAATGACCAACCACTATCACAAAAGTAGTAGCGGTGGTGGATAGTGCAGTAGCAGACTGCACGCAACATTTTGAGTAGTCATTTGAGGTCCTGATAAGCTTGTAGGAGGACCCCAATGTACAAGGACTAGAGACGGAAGCACACAAGCTACAACACCACTATGATGAGGTTAAGGGCACAATGTGAACCATCGCACTGACACAAATACTAGCCAAGCTGTAGGAGGCTAAGCAGCTGAAGGAACAGGTAGATGTAGCACTGCACAAGGAAGTAGTATTGAAGGCAAGACTGAAGCCTTGGCTAGATGAGGCTTACACAGTGAAAGGATCTATTGAAGGCAAGCTTGTGACTTTGCAAGTGATGCAGTAAAAGCTTCAGGCCGACAGTGCAGGAGCAATGACCAAGCAAATGGTTAAAGATGCGAAGCAAGTGATAGCTCGGTGCAAAGCCAAGGCTGCAGTCATACGGGTTGAGATAGAAGGGCTTTGCGCAAAGATCTCTGTGCCTGCCGAGTGACTCGAGGGCAAGTCATGATGTTTGTGTTGGGGGCCTATTCGGAACAGGATCCCCCAAGGACATTTTTGACGCTAAAAGCCCCTGTTTTGGTCAAATTTTGTAATAAACTTGTAAAGACTCCACATTTTGTGGTCATGGAGTGCAAAGGTGTCATGTGTCATAAAGGGTTGTCTACCCTTAGTTTTGTAAACTTAGCTAAGCTCTAAGTAGTTTTAGAGTCATGTAATGCAATGAAGAAGATATTCATAGCTCTAAAGTAAGAAGTCTAAGTTTTGGGTCATAGCATAAGTAGAGTCTCTATAGTTGAGTGTGTATAGGCCTAGGGTGGAAGTCCGTAGCTGAGTGCGTGGACCCCTGCAGCTGTGTGCACAGGGTAAATTGAGTCTATAATCACTTGAAAGATATCAATAAAGAGAAGTATTCTGCAAATTAAGTGTCTTTGTTCCTGTTAATGCATCTTGACATGTTATGTATTAATTTCATTTATAATTCTTATATGATGCGCGAATGTATGTAATTAAATTGGTTAAGTAATTGCAATTAACAACATCTATTTACATGGTGCTAACTATGATTTCTTAATGCGACAAGTAAGACACTTAGACTAGTTTGGGAATTTTCACTGTACGCTACTGTTGTAGCGCAAAAGTACCTAAGCCACAGGTTAGGACTACACAAAGGTCAATCGTACCTTTTCGCGAAGGTATTGAATGGTGGAATTGAGGGCTAGTCTGGCAAGCCCTAGAACTAAGCGACCTGTGTGAAGCCAAGAATAGGAGGAATAAACTGACATCATAACCATCTTAGGGTGTAGAAACTTGGTTCCAACATCCCCCCATACTACTTCAGGTGAGACATCGGTCTTCGCTCCACGGGATGATGTCGAAAGTGCTAGTAGTGTAGGGATTTGTTTGGCTAACTAAAGCTGAACCTGTGTCAAGATCCCACAAGTCAACAGTGGTCTATCAACTATCCCTAAAAACGTGGCACAAGTATCATGTTGGCAGGCACAAAATTGGCTGAAAAAGACTACAATCTCTCCCTTGTAGGCTTATGGGAGCAACTAGAGTCCCACAGTCATCTGGATGTAGGCTTATGCATGCAACTTGGAGTTTTGTTAGCGAAAAATCAATCTGACTCAAGATTTGGGCACCTGGAGGAGTGGTTTAGCTCATGTGGGTCCTGTAGCTCTTGAGGAAGGTCAGTAAGGTTTTAGTTTGTTGATTCCATTTCCTTAAGGGGATATACGAGGTTGAGTCATGTCATAGTAGCCCCTCATCTCATGTTTACCCTGGGAAATATTGTGAAAGTGGGTAATATGGGAGGAGGTGGTTACAGGGTGGTATCATAGCATGGTTCAAATACTTGGACTAGATGGGATAAATGCATGTTGTTATGATTTCATTTTCATGGTTAAGGTTATCATGCATGAGGTCATTGCATGTAGTTTATGTCATCATGATGCTATTTGTATGTTATGATGTTGATGCTTTGACTGAGATGAAGCAAGAGATGCAGATCATTAGGGCGAGGTTGCAACACTAAACATCAGGGTAAGAGAAAATCATCATACAGGTATTGTATGTTGACATGTAGGTATGTTGGTTAATGGTTGTTATATTTCTTGTGGTTGTATTCATTGCTATCATTATTTTTGTTATGGTTACATACATGATTGATGCTAGTTAATCAATGTGGTCATATGTACATGTCTGGATGGTCATGCATGGTAGAAACTTGTTGCTATATGCATTGTGTTCATGTGCATGATGAGTATGGTCATTGCATTTAAGATCTTGATGTTATATGTATCATGCTTATTTGTATTAGCTTGTTTAAATGGTTATGGTTAGGATATTTAGGTATGAGTCAATATACTTGTGAAATTATGTTGTACTAAAATGGACTAACTTATGTAGACGTGATAGCCTCCACTGAGATGCATTGAGGTAAGAGTTTGATTACGTCATCTTTTTATCTAACCTGGTATGTTTACAAGTTGTTTTATTGTTCGATTAAGTCAGTGATATGAGCATGTGCCTATAATTTTGCATGAATTAATGATATTGTTTTAAGATGGTTGTACTAATATGATATGTTCTAATATAATTGATATGTACTAGAGTGAAGTGGATTCTAGTTTTAGTATTATGATTATGACTATGAGTTGATTGTTCATTATGACATGATTGTTAGCCTTGGAAAAGGTTGATTTCAAATTAATAGACATGATATCTTGATCCTTGGAACATGTGACTGACATGTGAGAGTAATTGTAGGGCAACATGCTTGGTAATAGTGTGACAAGGTAACAATTGATTTGTTTATATAACTAATAATTGGGTTATGTGACAACACATAATAAGATTCAATTGAACCAAGGTAAAAGTTAAAATAATGGAATATGGTGAGAATTCCTTGGCTATGTTTGGAAACCGTAATTCCAAACGAAGGGATGCTTTGCATGAATACATGAATCCTTCTTAACCCTAATTTCATCTGACATTATGTGGATATGTGCTATATTCATGAGAATGTATTTGATATGTATATTAGCTAGCTTCTAGTTATTGCTAGATCTGTAAAGGGATTTGGAATTCCTTGAGAGATGGCATGGATGTGTTCAGTTACGAGGTCGCATGTTTGGAATAACAATGTAAGGTAACCATTATATTATTATATTTATTTATGCATTGACAATTATGTGTTTATAGCAGTATGACATAGGGAATTTCATGGCAAAAGAGACATCCATACAAATCTTGAAGAAGGCTCAGGTTGAGCTTTCCCTTGGAAGCATTGGGATCAATGGGGAATTGAGTCATGATATTTATTGGAAGCCTTGTGATTTTGACCTTCTCAATTCTTTGTGCTTGATTTGTGGTTTTGATTATCTTTGGTGCATGCCCACACCACTTTGTTTGTGGTGTTGTATTGTTATTAGTTTTCATGGTTTTCTTTTCCATTTCTTCTTGTTCTTGCCTTTTATGTTTTTAGGGTCTTGGGAATTGGTTGGGAAAGAAGAAAGTTAATCAAACTTGAGGACAGTTGTGTGGTACCCAACAGGTCATGAATGACTCACATGAAGCATGATGCATGAGTAAAAGGAAGTTGAAGGCAAGAGTATGACAATCAATTTGATTGGTGGGGTCCATTGGGATAAATGGAAGATGACAACATAGTCACGAGAAAGATAACATGAAAGGTGAAGTTAATGGATTTGAGGCATCAACTGCCTTAGCTATGTTGGGAACTATTGTTATCAATGGTGTGCATTTTGAGCATGGATAAAGGGAGTTATCTTAACCATGACCTTATGGTATTTAGTAATCATGTTGTGATTAGGATTATACTAGTGTATACATATGTATACATGTATGTGTGCACGTCATTGTCTGATAGGTTCATCAAGGATCATGATTGCTTTTTTTTAATGTATGTATGTATGTATGTATGTATTCCATTATTTAACAGGGTTGTCAGGGATCATTCTGTTAGAGGAAATATTTCTTATGCAAGTGAATGGCATGAAAAGGTTCCTAGAATGAATTGGACATAGTAGCCTAGACAAATCTATGAGGTCAATATCATGTGGATATGATTTTATATTACATGTTTATACTATGCCTATATTTATGTTATAGAAGGTAATGCTGAGGGATACATTAGTGGAATGAAAGCAATGTGATATGCAACATGTTGGGACAAACAAGAATAGTGGAAAGACACTAGAAGTAAGGTTGCCTAGTAGATATAGTGTGGTGTCTAGATGTGCAATACTATTGTTCTGTATTTGTTGTACATGATGTACCTACAGTGATGTGTGCATGTTGCATATATAATTTTGTGGTTGTTTCATATGTGGTATTGTGTACATATAGTGTTGCGTGCATGTTGAATATATGGTACTATGTACATATAGTGTTGTGTATGTGTTGTATATTTGGTTCTATGTACATATGGTGTTGTGTAGGTGTTATATATGTGACGCTATGTACATATGGTGATGTGTGCATGTTGTATATGCGATGTTGGGTACATATGGTGTCGTGAGCATGTTGGATACGCAGTGTTGTGTACATATGGTGTCATGGGAATGTGGATATGTGGTGCTATCTACTTATGGTAATGTGTGCATGTTGTACATGTGGTGTTGTGTACACATTGTGCAGATGGTGTTGCGTACATGTTGTGTAGGTGGAAATGTGTACATGTGGTATTGTTTACATGTAGTACATGTGTTGTGTATATTTGGTATGGTGTTCAAGGTATTGTGTAGTCATTATATCATGACATGTGTATTCATTGTGTTGTACTTTGTGTAACTATATGTACTTTTTATACACTAGGTGTAGGTGTATGCGTTGTGTTGTACATGAGGTGTAGTTGTATGTGTTGTGTTGTACACAGAGTATAGGTGTATGTATTGCGTTGTAAACATTTTCTAGGTGTATGTGTTGTGTTGTACACTAGGTGTAGGTGTATGTGTCTTGTTGTACAATGGGTGTTGATGTATGTGTTGTGTTGTATGCTTTGTATGTGTATGGGTTTTACAATGTGTTGGGAAAAACATGTATGGGACTCTCTGGGCCCTTTTTATTGCTATTGAGGGTTTAGGCGATTTAGTCTCCTAATGCCCTTGTTGATTGATATTGAGGGTTGACGCATTTTAGTCTCAAGATACCCTTGTTTCTATTGAGGGTTGAGGAAGTTAGTCTCAAGATACCCTTATTACTAATATTGTGGGAGGAGGAAGTTTAGTCTTTGGATTCCATTGAAGCTTAAAGAGAAGGAACTCGGTACTTTCCAGGCTTGGAAATCAATTCAGTGTGTGTATGGAAAGGATAAACAATAAAGGCAAAAGTAAAGAACCATTTGAAAGATAAGTATCATTACTTTATTTCAGTTTTAATTATGCATGTGATCTATGATTCTGATTTATGATGGTTGTGGGTTGAGCTAACCAAATTTGATTTTTTTATACATGATGATTTGATCAAAGAGCTAGTTTGACTTGATGTGATATGAAGTAAACAAAATTGCAAGTGTACCTTATTGACGGGCCACCAATGCAGTATGATTTGAATTTATTTCAATTCCTTTTTAGTCTAATGGAAATTATGTGCTTGGTACAGGAAAGCATGGAAAAACCCGATTTAAGTAATTGAAACTAGATGCAAGAATTAGCAGCAGTGGCAAAAGAAATTGGAACAGGTAGCAGTATGTCGGTAAAGCACTTTAGGAGCAAATCCATAATGGGACACTCATACCCAATAATGCCTATTGATTGAAATGATAATTTTATGATTAGTATGATTGTTTTAAGGTAGGGATATTCCTTTTTTTTGTATATTTCAATGTGAGGCAACCATGCCAAGAGATGGATTGCCTAAGAAAGGGGATGTTGAGGAACTTGGAAGGTGAGTAACTGCATAGAAGGGAAGGATGGAGGATGGATTTGTTTTGGTGATTAGCATTACCCGATGGAATCAGATGAACTTTGGGATTGTGCCCTAAAACAATGAGCCAATAAATTTTCATTCAGAGGACAAGTGGCACAGGTTTGTAGCATTCGACATTGGATGCAACTTTGACTTTGGAAGTGGATTTTGGACTTCCTAGAAAGGAGCTGAATCCTGGTTTTACTTGAAAGGTGGAGGTGTGAGCCTCTGGATTCCATTGTTGCTTATATGGACATCATATCCTTTTATTTGTTGGTTGAGAAAATGTGAATATGTCTGTATGTGTATATTATTGTAAATATTGTATTGATATTGATTTATAAATCTCCATAGAAAGTATGATTATTTGTTGGTTGAATAAAATGCATATAAGTGTATATGTGGTTATTTTTTTAGATATTGTAATGAGTTGTGTTATAAAGCTCCAGTATATGGTAGGATTGTCATATCTTCAATAGTGGTCATTGTAAATACTACAATGAGCTAAGTTATAAAGCTCCATAGGTAGTATGATTTTGGTTTTCAGTAGTTTTGTTCGTTGTAGATGTCATAGAACACCGAGGATGGTGTTCCCCTAAGGGGTTAGGGGTCTCTAATAGCCATGGGTTAAAATTTCATGTAATAAAGTTAATAAAGGCAAAATAAGGCTAAGGTCATGGGACACGTATTCCAAGTTGAATGTTGGGAAAAACATCCTAGTGGGCATCACTTGTTGTGTATTATGGCTAAGGGGAAATTGAAAAAGGTAATGGAAAAGGCATTGAAAAGGAAAAAAGTCCTTTATGGCATTTTGTTTATGAAAATAAAGGAAAATAGGAGAAAAGGGAGATGAAAGGTCACAAGTTGCATGTGAGGATAAAATTGAAGGAAAATTAAGGAAAATGAAGAAATTAGAGGCATCAATAATAAAAAGACATCAAAGCATCAATTTTGAGTCTTTTTTTAGTTTTGTTTTGGAGTTAGTATTAGAGAGTTGAATAGAACCAAGAAGAGAAGGAAAGAAAGGATCAAACAAGGAAAGGTTGGATCAAGAAGCTTCAACAGGAATACTTGTAGGTAACAGGTTGCATGTATGATTTTCTAGCTGATTTTGGCATGAATGGTATGTGCATGTGTGTATTTAGTTCATTTGTTGTCATTATCATGGGTTTTGTTGGGCTTTGAGAGTGGTTTCATCCTTTCCTTGCCATTTTCGGATAGCCATGGTGTGATGGGATTCTTTTCTAGTTGAGCTTTGTGTTGTTGGAAGGTTTTAGATCTGGGTGAGGTGATCTTAGGAAAACTTGAAGGGTTGGGGTGGAGATGGTTTTCTCTGGGAAGCCCTCAACAAGTGGGTGGAGACAGTAAAATTCCTCAAGGGATGCTGAAGGAGTTTTAAGGCATAAAAGCTTAGCTTCGTTTTTGTGATCTCAAGTCTAGTTTAGCTGAGATCATGGTAGGGTTAGGGTGGAGGTGGTTTAACCTCTGGATTCCTTTGGTTGTTTATGGATTTTTTTATCCCAATATATCCCACATTCATGTTTGGAATATGTCATGGGGGTGATTGGCTAAAAGGAAGTTTTAGTTCAGCCCCAATATACAGTTGGGTGGTACGTGGAAGTCCCTGACTTTGTTGGCTTTGCATATGGTTAATAAAATTTAAGTTTCTCTTATCTTTTATTAGTAATTTTACTTGGTATTATGTGGATTTAATGGTTGTTCTATCATTGTTAATTATCTGGTTATATGTTTGTTACAAGTATGGTTTTATAATAGATCCAAGTTATGGCTCTTATCATGTTTGATTGATAAATGAGAGGTTATTGAATCCATGACCTAATATATGTTAATGAAACTATTATGAGAAGGCATCAGTTCTTCTTTGTAAAACTCAGATAAGTTTAAGATCTCTATGTTGCAATATACATTCATGACCTATAGATCTAATGCTCTCAATGTGTTTGACAGAGTGTTGGTCATAGTTAGGCTTGGTTAGGTAAATTCCTTGTCATGTTTTTTGTTAGAGGATTTTTCTTGGTGTCATTTGTTTTCTTGGAAAATCTCATCAATTTCTTGACAGTGGTTTGGAAGCTAGCCCTAAAAAAGTGACTGAAATCACGCAATAACAGGCACAAAATTGGCTGAAAAGGGATGTAGTCGCTCCCTTGCATGGTTATGGGAGTGACTAGAGGCCCATAGTTACATGGATATGTGCTTATGCATGTGAATGGGATTTTTATTTGTGAAAAAGCAATCTCATGTAGAGTTTGGGCACCTGGAGAGGTGTTGCAGCTCCTATGGGTGTTGTAGCTCTAGAGGAACGTCAATAAGGTTTTGGTTTTTTGATCCAACTTACTTAAGGTGATATAGGAGGTTGATTCATGTCATAGTGGCCCCTCAGCTCATGTTTACCCTAGGTAAGTCAATGTAAGTGGGTAGATATGAGAGGGTGTGTGTTACAACTCTTGTTATGGAAGTTCATAAATATTGAATTTCTTTTTAATGTGGTGGGAATTTTCTCTATCTGGATGTTGAAAATTCTAAGGTCATTGAACATGTGTTCCCTTTCAAATTAAAGAATTTTGTAATTTCCTTCTCCTTGTCTCTATCATATGCCTTATGCAACTCTAATAGTGATCATCTATCAAGTATACATGGTATTGCTTGTTATCATTAAAAGCATATGCTAATTTTCTATAAGTGTTGGCCGGATAAATTAATCTAGCAGACAAGGCCGATCTCCCTAGTATCAACAGATATCTAGCAACGAGCAGGACAAGCAAATCTACCTTTCTCTAAACATATTATGATTCACTAATAAAAACTAAAGAGGTGTTTAGACCCTACCTTAAGTCTAACGCTAGTTTGTGGAAGCCATGCTTCAATCATCTGAAAGAGTTTCCTTTTAACAACCTGCAATCACAAACAAGCACACATCAAATAACACCTGCATAGCTAATATAATAAATTATGTTCGTCATGGTGATCAAGGAATCCATAAAATAAACCATAAAACATAGCTTATTGAGAAAAATAAAATTGATTGTATTAACTTTGAAATAGAAGAAATTTACAACCTTTGGTGCCTTGATGTTGTACAAGCTCTTCCCAGGGTCCAAACAGGAATCTCCTCTACTTTGACAAGCCTCACTCTCTTGCAAATGAGATCAAAAGGGTATGTAATCTTTCCTCTTAAAAGCTCAATTAGGAAGACTAAGTTCTAGCAACATTTCACCTCAAAAATATTCAGCTTTCAACCTCCTCAGTAACCAGCACAATGCTTCATTTTATAGTGCAAAGAAAGGAGGTTATAGGTCCACCTATGAAGGGATAGAGTCCTCCTTCAAAGGGATAAGCTCCTCACATCAACGGGTTAGCTCCTTAAGGTATGGGATGCATGAACCTTAAAGGAGCAACCTTGCCACCTCAAGATTCCCTCTAGAAGCTTCCAGAAATGATTCAAAGTGAGTTTTTAAGAATGTACTTATGCCTTTTTAACTTCTACAGGGGTCTGCACCCATAACACAGAGACAGTGCGGTCAGGTGCACAGGGGACATGACCATTAGGTGCGGGACAGCAGGCAATGCTAAGAGAAAGTGCAGAACCAGAGTTTTAGAGATTTTTAAGGAATTTCTCTTATTTTAAAGGCTTGATATGAAGAACTGAGGTTTAAGAGTTGCAAAGGAGGAAAGTATGAGTGGTGATAGACTCACAAAGATTGCAAAATGTCAAGATGACAATTTTTGTGCAACAGATTGCCCCCTAAAGTGCAAAGTCTGTAATAGATGAGGATAACCTTTGTCATCTAAGAAGAGTGAAGTACTTTATCATTTCAAGGATCATCCTATGGACACCCCAGTCAGAACCTGTAAAAAAATTCAATGCAAAATATATATATGTGAACATATCATTGCTGAGGTAGGCATTCCCATACTTAGATCAAAACTAACTAGAAAACTATCTAAACTGCTCTGATACAGGAATGATTTTGTAATACATCATGAGTATAGAAATATGTAGACACAGTATGGACACAGCCATCTATTTATGAATAGTCCACTGTATAATGAATAACAAAATTCCTCGCAGCCTGGATGGTAAAAACTAGATCCAGGGTCTTGATTTCTGCTTCCCGAACTAGTACAATTCTATCCATGTGAATGAATGTGTCGAAGTCAAACATGGTAGAAACCACTTGATTACCAGTCAATGATGTGAAATGTTAACAAGTGTGAGAGAAACCACCAGTAATGTCAATGACTTTCAAAGTACTCAGTACAATCCATGAAATGTGAATAAATGAGTTGATGTCGAACATGTCATAGAATTATTTGAGCAAAGGTCAATGATGCAACCTGTCATTGAAGGTGAGAAACCTGCCATTAGGGAATGAAGATTCCAAGGTATTGACGATTTCTAGATCATCTTTCTAGATAATGAGTTGGAGTCGATAGAAAACGATCCATTGTAGGCAAGCCCACAACACGAAATCATAGATCAAGTTTTGAAGAAATATATTTGGCAAGGACTAACTCAGGGATGGTCAAGATGGACGACAAATATTTTGCAAATGAATAGTTTATTGGAACTGA
Organism: Pinus taeda; assembly: GCA_000404065.3. Taxonomy (NCBI): domain Eukaryota; kingdom Viridiplantae; phylum Streptophyta; class Pinopsida; order Pinales; family Pinaceae; genus Pinus; species Pinus taeda. The sequence continues at coordinate 49,549 of APFE031728514.1, read as the reverse complement.
CCTCTTGAACACATAACTACACTGCAGATGGTTTGGTGAAAATTGACCCAAAGCTAATACCCAGAAACCGGCTGAAGACTTTCAATATGGTTTGATTAATTGTTAGGCAAAGGATTTCCCAACCTAGGTGAACAAAAAGTGTCGTGTTCAAGAGTGGTTAACTACTTTTCTAAAACACAAAGCATAACAAACAGGTTCATTTTTCTTTATTTTCCCCCACCATTTCTAGCAAGTACCTCTTTATTTTTGACAATCTTGAGGAGGATAACATTTTCTTGATTATAAGCTCATCCTTTGGATGATTCCAACTTAGTTTTAAAATTCAAACCCTAAGAAGGAGTTGTCCGTTCCTGTTTAAAATTGAACAGGTCCTTTACCGTTGAATTTTAACGAGTCCAATATAGAAGAAACTCGGTGTTTTTCAATTTTAGGGAGTCAGAAGAAAAGCTTAAGAAAACTCCATTCTTGTTCCTTTTCGTAAATTTGTGTCCCCCAAGACTAAAAAAGTATAAAATAATACTTGAGAGAGCCGCTTGACCATTATGATCAAGGAGTACTTTTCATATTTAGAGACTCCGATATGAAAAAGTAAAAAAGTGATCAAAAACACATTGTTTTATAACCAATATCAAACTTGAAACGACAAAAGTTTAGCAATCTTTGCATGTTTATACGGTCAGAAAAGAGCTGTAAGTGGATCGTTCTTTCAATTCTATTTTAACGAGTTTAAAAAGAAAAAACTCAATAATCTTTTCATATTTTAAGAGTCAGAAAATAGCTTAAATAGGACTCCAATGTTTCACTTTTTCGTAAATTTTGGAAGAGTCTGAAAAAGTGAAAAAGTATGCTCTTTGTTGAAAATGATCAATTCTCCCTGAAAATCCATTATTCTGCACAAAAACTCAAAACATTACTCATACTTGTTTAAAATAAATAAAAATGAATCAAAAGTCACCTTTTTAAAGTGAAAAGTAAACAAATTAAAAACTCATTTATTCAAAAAAGCTTATAAAAATGGCTTTTGTAAATTCATTTTTACCGTTTGACTTCAGAGTGAGAAGTAAGAGTTTTTCGGTAAGAAACTTCCTGTGAAGATTGCTGAAAATCCAACAGTTGGAATCGAAAACCGTCAGATCCAGGTAATCCACATCATCCCTATCTTGCATTTCAACCATTTAATTTTCACTTTAGGGCTTTAAAATTGATTTTTTAAGGAAGATTTTGTTTAAAAAACCACTCGCGGGGGTCTGTAGGTGCAACATGTAGACCCTGCGGACCCCGACTTTTTTGTACAAAGGAAAAAGTTGGGGTCCCACACCTGTTTCTAAGGATGAGTGTGGACCTACACACTATCCCTAACTAGCGGGTGCAGACCCCGCGAAATAAGTTTTAAAATTTCAATTTTTTCCATTTCCGCCCAGAAATTTTGAACTAAATTGTTCTAATCCGCCTTTTTTACAATGTAGGATATACAAAATGCTCATTTGGCAGGAACACAAGCACAAAGATGTGGGTCTTGCCACATTAATTCATCCACCTACAATACGGGCATTAAAAGCATACAAACTATTTAAATTTTAGGCCATACCCGGCATGAGGGCTCAAATAGACTTCTTGTAATGGCTGGTAGACTTGTGGAGCACACAGTACCAGTGTTTCATGATTGGTGGCAACCAGCTTGAAATCGAGCTAGAGGAGATTTATTTCTTGACTGGTTTTCCCAAGGGAGGCAAATGATTATCTCTATTTAGGACAAGGCCAGGTGGCCAGTCTGTCACTAGTCTCCGATTAGAGTTTTGCAATGACCAAACAGAGGACAAACAGATAGATATTAAAACTATCTCCCGCCCTGAACTTAAAGTGATTTCATTTACTGTCACCAGATTATGCAAGAGCACAACATTGCATGTAGCTACTGGATCGCAAATGCGAATGGCAGTAGACTATTACCGAGGCACCATCTTCAACTGGTGCGAGGCTGTGTTAGCAAATGTAAAAGGCCAACTGACTAGAGCAAAGAACAAACAACTAAAAAAAATTGGATATGGTTTCTTGGTTATGAGCTTTGGTCTAAAGAGGGTCCCTATGTTGGTCCCACAACAGCTTTCTGTTGAGGCTGGACTTCCCCGAGAGCCTAGGATTATGCGTTGGGTTGCAGTGATGGCCTGTCATACCAAGGAGGGTTCAGAGGTTATCCGATTTCCACCTGAGTATTTTCGTTGGTTGAGGAACCAACCTTTTGTGATTTAGGATTTTCCATATGCTGGGATAGATTATCGTGGTGATCCAGACATGCTTCTTCGACCAGGATAGTAATGGGATGATTCAGGTAAAATCATTTTCAACATTTTCTAAATTTTTGACTATTTTTTGTTTGTTTTTAAATCATCCAAAACTGACAATAAAAATTTTTAAATGTAGATGTGGGTCCACGGCGACCAACCGCTCTCCAACCCTATGAGAGGAGACACCCAGCTGCAGCAGTACTGGCCCCACAGGACCAATCAATAGAGACCCTTACCAAATTGGAGAATCATCTAGAGCATTTGACAACAAATATTCCAGAGATTAGTATAGATGATATTCCACTTAGGTTAGAGCACTATGTGATTGGGGTCCCAGGACCTTTTAGGAGGTTCCTTTGTAGGGTGGCATGAGCAGTGTTTTCTTATCATGATCATCATCAGGGATAGGATGATCACCTTTGTAGACTCATAGGACATTTTATGTTTTTTTGTACTATCATTTTTGTCGATCATAAGGTGTTTTTCAACCTATGATCAAAGACGATGTATATTTGACACACTTCTATGCTATGATATATCACTATTACTGGCTATCTTGTGTAACATTTTGTGGAATGTTTTTAATTTACTGTCTTGATTATTGCAAATGTCTATTTAACATTCGAGAGGCAACTGTATCTGCTAATGTATTTAAATATCTTGGAATATGCTGATATTCAATGTAGTCAAATTCACGTTCCAAGAGACGAACTCTCAAAAATAATCTTAATAACATTGGATTTATAATGGCATAAACCATGTTAAGTTGTAATACAATGAGTTCAGAATCTAACCTAACAATCAAACTCTGAATCCCAAATGAGATCGACTCAGATAATAACTCAATCACTGCACTATACTCTGCAATGTTATTTGTTGTTTGACCGAGGCTTACCCCATGCATAGATAGTAACTCATCAGAGGGTGAATAGATAACCCAAGTTGTGGAAGAAATGTTCCATGTACTATGACAAGCACCATCAGCAAAACCGATGTATGTTTGAAGAGACATTGACATCTGCAATATCAAGAGTAAAATCAAGATAAACATGAATAATGATAAAAACACTCTCCAAACTAGGCACACTTTCTAATATAAAACACAACAACTTAGAAAGAAACTAATCTAACAAAAAATCTCCACACCAAAATTTAAGCATAATATCTTTTTGGATAAAACCCATTTATGGGATTACCCAAAGAGACACCATCAAAATCTACCAATTCATAGGCCCCTTTTATCAGCTTTCGCTTAACAACATAAGGACCATGCCACATAGGTACAAATTTTCCAGCCCCTAGCTTATCGTTTGCTTGATTGTATAGTAAAACTAGGTCTCCTTCCGAAAAATTACGAGGTGTAACATTTTGGTCGTACTGAGCTTTTATTCATTTTGCATGAGTCTTGATTGTTAATGCAGCATCACTTCGATTCTCATCTAGATGAGCTAAGTACAACAAATGTTTCTCCTCTTCGGAAGTGGCTAGGAGTAATTCTATGGCTAATCGCAATGACAAAATTTCACATTCAATGGGTAACACTGCTTCCAACCCGTAAAATAGTTGAAAAGGAGTGAAACCAGTTGATGTTTTTACTGAGGTTTGATATGCCCAAAGTGTTGAAAATAACATGTTATGCCAATTCAACCTATGAATACCAAGGATTCGTTGGATCATAATGACTAGAAATTTATTGATTGCTTCAACCAGACCATTAGCTTGTGGGTAATATGGAGTAGAACTATCATGACACAGGCCAAGTTGATTTGTTAGTTCAGCCATCATGATGTTTCGAAAATGACTTCCATGATTAGTAATAATAGCTTGAGGAACACCGAATTTGGTAATTATATGATTGAAAATGAAAATTGCAGTAGTTTTTCCATCTACCGAAAATGTAGGCATCACCTAGGCTCACTTAGTAAAATAATCTACTACAAGGATGATATACGCATGCCCCCCCAGCCAAGTGAGGGTTACATGTAATAAAGTCGATACCCCACTTTGCAAAAGGGGTGACGGAAATTATAGGGTGGAGAGGAGCAGGTGAAGAACGCATCTTACAATAAAAAATTTGACAATTGTGGCATTTCCGGACTGCATAGATACAATCTTTAAATAAGGATGGCCAGAAAGAACCAGCACGTAATATCTTTTGAGCTGTGGCATACCCAGACATATGACCACCACATGCTCCAGAGTGACAGTCATTCAGAACCTTTTCAGCTTCTTCATGAGTTAGACAACGTCAAAAAACAGAAACCACTTGATGACAATAGAGTGTATCTCCAATAATATTGTATTGTTGGGATTGGAAACATATTTTCCTTCACTGAGATCGTAAGATTTCAGGCCGAAAAGATTGGGTTTGGAGATAAAAAATTATATCTCCATACCATGGATCAAGAGTATAGATAAGAAACAAGGATTCGTTCGCAATGGGTTCTTCCGCCACAGTTTTAGAATCAGTACGCGGGAAATCACACATCAGTTCCACAAAAACCAAAGATTTCTTTGCCTTGGCTTTTTCAAATTCCAAGTCAAATTCCTGCAGGATAAATAACCATTTGGAATACTTGCCCCCTAGCAATTTTTTGGTCAAAATATACGTCATAGGGTTACAGTCAGAAATTACTGTGGTTTTGCATAATAAGATGTAGTGACGAAATCTTTGGACAACTTGAACAACTACAAAGGACAATTTCTTCACATGTGAATATCTAAGCTCAGTCAGATTCAGAGTTCAACTAAGATAGTAAATCACAAGTTCATTGTTGAATTCATCTTCCTGAACTAAAACCATCCTAATGGTGGAATGAGAAGCAACAAGGTACAAAAAGTAATCCTGGTTGTAGTTGGGAGGATGCAATAACGGTGCATGGGTCAATGCGTGTTTAAGCGCATCAAAATATTTGTCAGCTATCTCATCCCAAAAGAATGGAGTATTCTATTTCAACAACCTGGTAAAACCTTTCGTTATCTTGACGTAGTTAGGAATAAAATGACATAAAAAGTTTGCTTTCCCTTGCAAACTTTGGAGTTGGCAAAGAGTCAAAGGAGGAGGTAATTTGACAATAGCTTCAACCTCTGAGGGATCGACATGAATGTCGGCTTTCAAAACAAAAAATCCTAGTAAACTATCTATTTCTATACAGAAAACACATTTGTGTGGATTCAGCCTAATTGGATAATGCCTACATCTCATAAAGATTGCTCGTAAATGAGTGAGATGATTGGCTCTACGTAATGAATGAGCGGGTAAATCATCGAGATAAAGCTGCACAATGTGCTTGATGTCATGAAATGCATAAGGCATAGCCCTTTGAAAAGTTTCTCTGGCGTTATTCAATCCAAAAGGTAATTTGCAATAAGCAAATGTCCCCCATGGACAAATGAAATCAGTTTTAGGTTGATTAGCAGGGAGTATGTTGATTTGATTGTAACTGAAAAACCATCCATAAAGGAGAACATTTCACTGTCGGCACAATCGTCAATAATTTGGTCGATATAGGGGGTTGGATAATTGTCTTTAGGACAAGCTCGATTGATATCCCTATAATTGATATGTATTCTTATCGTTCCTTACTTTTTCTTAACAGGAACAATATTCGATACCCAATCCATTAAGGGAATTGGATAAATGAAACCTGCTCGAAGTAATTTCTCAACTTTAGCTTTAATAGCAACAACTTTTCTTGGATGTATCTGACGCAAATGTTACTGGACAGGTTTAGCATCTAGGTAAGTTTTAATTTCATGGACAACAACTAATGGATTGATTCCTAGAATTTCTTCATATGACCAGGCAAACACATCATGAAATTCTTGAAAAAGGGCTTTATAAATTTGGATTTCATTGTCCGTACAGGAAGCGCCTATATGAATGTTTTCAATAATTCTGGGATTCACTAAAATGTCAATAGGAATTTTTCGAGAGATACTTCCCAAATTCAAATCAGAATCAGGATGTTGCAATGGATTTTGTGCTTCTTTGACATAATCAACGGTAAAAATAGATGAAAAATGATTTTCAAAATGATCAAGCTCAGGTAAAAACGAAGATTGATGATGAAGATCTTCCCATGGTAAATCATCAACAGACAAAAGTTCACGAATTTTCTCATCAGTATGAACAAGATCAGAAAATGTTGTTGAAGCTGAGGTTGATATCAAAAGTGACTCCCCATGGACCACATTCATTGGAGTAGATTTGGTTGAACAAGAGTCGGAAAATGACTGTATAGCCTGATATGCAACTTCAAAGGGACTCAAAGGCATCGCGTCACCAAATGAGTCCACCTCAAAATCGGAAGGTACGATCCAAGGATCATCAAAAGCAATAGTTTTCGATGAAATCATACGAATAGTTGCAAAAGAAGGTGATACGTTAGGAGGAGGAAATGAAAAAGTTTCTAGTAAACTAGAATTTTTATTCAAACCTACCCCAACATCCTTGTAAGGGATATCTGTTTTACCGACATGTTGAATACTATCAGAAGAGGTTGGGTCGGATGAAAAATAAGTCAACTGGTCTATTTTAACGATCTTCCCATTATGAGGAAACTTGATAAGCCGAAAGACCGATGAAACAATAGCAGTCATAGTGGAATACCAACTACGACACAAGAGAAGGTTGTAATCTAGAGGGACATCAACCACTACCACATCTAGATTTATAGTTTTGCCTTAAACCCCTATAGGTAAATCCTGCAAAATTCCAAAAGGATAAAACCCTTGGCCTTCAAAAGCCCTTAGAATCATCAGGGATTGATTGAGTGCAGGAGAACCAAGCGATATCCAGCACTGAATCGACATAATACACGTAGAAGCTCCCTCATCAACCATAGTCCGAAAGCAAGGTTTGTTTTTTAATAACATTGGAATCTGGAAAGCCATTTGATGAGGTAGGAAAGGTGTACTATTCTCTAAATCAAAGATTATAAGGTTCGAATCCTAAATATCAATAGCTCCTATAGCAGACAATAGTAATTTATGCTGTGTTGGGCATGATTGTAGCACCTCCAAAGCTGACATTGCTGAAGGGGAAATAGCTAAATCTTCAACAATGTTATAATTCTGAGTAGCTCTTACATGTGGATTGAAAGCTAACTTCTGAACTATACATTTAGCAGGTGGTTTGATTACTAAGTCTGGATTAGGTTTCTCGATCTGTAGCGGATCAGAACCAGAAGGAGTTGAAGTTGATGAATTCGAATTAGAAGATTCTGCTTCCTTACCACCAATAGGATTTTTACTACCATAATTTTATGATTACGTCGCAATGACATGGGACATCATCATAATGGGTTCTTCTAAGGCGTTTGAGGAAGAACCTATCATCTTACTATCTTGACTAGGAAAAGGATCCTTTAAGACAGTAGGTGTTTGAGAACCTTTGATGATTTTCGAAACCTCAGCTCGATGTGGGTTATCTCTTGTAAAATTTTCCTCGTCACAAATAAGACAAGGATAGCGAGGTTTATGTTTCTCGTCAGTAGATTCATTTTTATCTGATTTCTCTTTTGAGTTTTTTTTATTTTTCTTCTTCCCCTTCTTTTTACCATCGGATTTTGATTTGGCCGTAGATGATTCTACGACATGGATAGCGACAAGAATTTCAGTGGAAGAATCTCCTGTCACGGAATCTGGTAAAGTTATAATAGGAGAAGAATTCTTTCAAGATTTATTCTTGCTTTTGGTACTAACTGAACCAATCATACCATCAACGGCATGAGACCCTGAAGGAGCTACAGTTATTTGATTGTGTTTCGGAAGGTCGAGGATTTTTTCATGTAAAGTACCTAACTCCGTATAGATGAGGTCGAGGTACTAAGCCTGAGAAATTACTTGCTCTTCGGTAACAACTCCTACCTTAGCTACATCCTCAGTGATTTTAGGTAATAATGATTTAACAAACCATTCTGCTAAAATTTGATCCAGAATAAAAACTTTCACTGAACGTTGTCAACGTTGCCATTCATGAATATGATCTGAAATATATGTGGATGTTGACTTTTTTAATGAAGTTAATAATTCCGTGCCATTGTCGTATCTGATAGGAAACTGAAAATGAGTTAAGAAAGAAGTGGCTAGCTGACTAAAATTATAAAAAGAGCCTCGTGATAACTCAATGTACCGTTTAGCAGTAATACCAATCAGAGTGCGTTGAAAAAGATGTAAGTGAATTGAATCATTGATAATGGAATTAGATGCACACCAGAGGTGATGAGTCATCACACGATTTGATGGATCTTCTCTTGACTTACCCTCAAACTTTGGGATATCACTGGGAAACTTATTAGGCATTGGCAACCAATACGAAAGATAGTAAAATGAATCATCCATAAGGCATGACAAATCAGGTAAATCCAAAGTTGCAATAAAAGGTAACTGACGGTTAGGGTCTCGAAAACCTTGGGTCACAATACCAGCCCCAGGAGGAGGATATCCAAGATAACCTGGAATTGGATTTGCATTAGGAATATTATATCCTCCCGGAAAACCAGGATTAACCGGACCAAACTGGGGTTGTTGAGGTTCCTGATAAGTATATCTAGGGTACGGTTGATACTGATAAATTGGGTTTTGTACAGCAAGACAGAATTGGTACTGTCCCTAGTACGGTTAATAAGTAAATTGCGGTTGACTTGTGACAATCGTACTTGGCCCAGGTTGTCCTAAAGGCATCTAAACTGAAGTCTGAACTGTAGGTCCTGACTGTGGTAAAGAGGTCTGAGGAGTTGATGCTGGAATAGTAGAAACTGGAGCTGCCAATACTCCAGAAGTAGGTGGGGTAGATTGAACAAAAGCTGCAGTAGTTACTGCAATAGTTTGAGGTGGAGTTCGAGTTGAACTAGGCCCAAACTGATGAACTACACCTGGCGCAGAAGTTTGCACAGTAGGCTGGACAGGTTTTTGGGTTGGACCAAAAACCAAAGGTTGTCCAGGTTGACTTGTTAACTATACATTAAGTTGCAAAATCTGTTGAGTTTGAGATGGATCCCACACCATGTTCATTTTAGGGTATGGACCCATAAAAGGTTGAGCATATTGAGGACCATAACCAGGTTGAGTGTAGGGATGATAATTGAGAGGTATGTTTCTAGCTCCTTGTACAAATGGTTGACTAGAAGGTGGTTGGAAACCTTGAGTTGGGTACTGACCTTGAGGTTGATAACCTTGAGGCACGTACTAAAACTGGGGTTGACCTTGAGGTATATATTGATACTGGGGTTGACCTTGAGGTATGTATTGAGTTTGGGGTTGACCTTGAGGTATGTATTGTTCCAAAGGTATGTATTGTCCTTGAGGTTGACCCCCAGGTGGTATCTGACTACCTTGAGGTTGCACCCGAGGCCGTAATTCAACACCTTGAGGTTTCCCCCAACGCAGTAACTGACTACCTTGAGGTTTCCCTCTAGGCTGTAACAGAATACTTGAGGTTGCCCTCCAGGCAGTAACTGACTACCTTGAGGTTGCGGATTTGGAATAGTACCAAACATCATAAGAATTTCTTCTACACTCAACGGTGGAGTGATGTTATTACCAATTGATATCTCACGTTCAATTGGTTGAGGAGATGCTCCTAAAAAAGTACCAGTGAGTGACTAATACCCAAAAGGAACAGAAGGACTGCCATATAAAAATGTTCCCGGTGTTTGGGAAAACATGGATGGCCATTTTGACATATTCAAAGGAGGATAATAACCTCTAGGCATAGGATGGAAAGGAATTCGAGGTGGTGAAAAACTAAGACCCGAGTTTTCTAAAAAGTTCGTCAATGATACGTACCAAGTGTCACTTCTAAAAGGACTATAGAAGATTGATTCACGCTCCCTAAGTTCTAAAGTTGGTTGATTTTCAGGGAGAGTTGTATCTTCGTCCGGACTAACAAGTTATTCAATAGAAATGAGTCCAGAAGGAAGATTTTGGGTAATGATACTTCCTAACCTGGGTGAACTAGGACCACTAGAAGTTGGAGAAGCAAATCCTGAAGATGGAGTAGCAACAGGTTCGGTTTTAGGCTCAGAAATTTCAGGTTCTTCAATTAATTCACTAGTAGAAGAAATACTACCAGTAACTTCAAAAAATGAATTTGGTTCTAAAATATACTTTGTTGCTTGAACTTGATAATCAGGATGAACAATTAAAGATGATTCTCCGACTTCTGGTGCCCCAACTCTACTATCACTAGGTGATACAAGAGCTCGTAGCCCTTCAAGCTGACTTGGTGTATATTCGGGAGGTTTCCCCCGAAGTTTAAGGGATTGTCTCCGTAATTCAGCCACGATTAAATATTTCATTACTTCACACGCAAACAAAGAAAATCTCAATAAAACCACCTAAAGTATCTAAAGAACCAAACAATTGAATCACACGCCTAAAAAAAATCTAAGAGTTCAAACCACACATAAACAGTAACCTTTCGTACTGAGAACACTAGTTGGTGATGAAATCCAACGTCGCGGAATTTAATACAGAAATGGCGGTTGGAACAGTTACCCCGAAAACTTGCTTAATGAAATATACTGACACAAGTTTCTTCACAAAACCGTCTCGAGTGAAGCGAACCCCCAGAGAGTCCAAGTGAGTCTAGTCGATGTCTACTCCAGGTATAGTGAGACCCATCCTTCACCATCACCTTAGGAAAGTATCTTAAGATTATGGTCACTAGGGTTACCAATAGTAACAAATACAAGTGGGGGAACAATCTATGATCCGATCTACATGCAAGGGAATATTGACAAAGCTCAATCCTCTTGAAGGCTCCTTGACATGATCAATCCAATGTTTACCAACAATTGACCCTAGGCTCCTCGATAATGGTTAATCCGAGGTTTACTGTTTATAATACGTGTAAATCTTCTATCTTTCCCAATGAGACAAACTTGATTGTCTCAAAGGTTCGAACATGATCTCATGATTGACTCCTTTAAGAGGAGCTTCCTAGATTATATCAATTACAATTGGATTTATTTCCTACCGCAAGATATAGCTACTTGTTTGTTTTAACTATCTTGGAGAGTTAATTACTCCCTACTCTAAGATACTAGCCTAAGCTATATTGGTGATAAGAGCCCTAGAAATAAAAAGATTGCTAGATCAATTTTCATTAAGCGTTACTTTTATGGGTTGTTTCTTAACTCAATAGGTATGGAGATGAAACTTTCATGGTGTGAAGACTTGACTCCAAAAACACTAAAAATGCACCTAAAATGATAAACAATTCGTTTTTCCTTTCAATGAATTTCTAGCTAAAAGAAAGAGTTGAGAATGTAATTCTTTGAAAAACAAATCTTTCTTTCAACATGTAAATGAAAAGAAAATATTTTTTCCTTTTTCAATAAACTCAAAACGAGACTACTAATTATGCTCACGAAAAATAAATCCCTTTTTCTTTTTCAACACTCAAAACTACAGAAAACAATTCTTTCAAAAGAGATTCTACGATTTCTAGAAAACACTCAAAACTATGAAAAACTAATCGTGAGATCTAAAAACTTCTAAAAACCTAATTGAAATAAAATCTTCAAATCTTTTCGAGGATGTTTTTCTTAGTTATCCAGTAAACTGAGGATTAATTCGTTCAGAATAACATATCAATCAAAAAACACCCAGCTATGTTTTTTTTTTTTTTTTTTTATAAAAATCAAATTCACAACTTATGACCAAGTTCATTCAAAGATTTGCAGAGAGAAATGAAATCTATTTCTTAGCAAAGGAAGATTTCACAAACCAGCCAGACTTGTCAAGAAGAGAAAAATATACCAAGGTGATCTAAGGTTTCTTAGGCTTCTAATCTTTGGGTCACTACAGAGACCGAGTGAAAACCAATCCAGGCATGCAAAACTTCTAGAAAATCATCTAAAAAAAACACCAATGGAACTTACTCACAAGAGACTTTTGACAGGACAGATGCAGATTTGGGCATAGACTAAAAGTCGTAAATAAAACCTAAACTTAACTGGGAAAAAATATTTGAGGTTTTTCAAAAATGTTGACAGGGTCTGCAGGCTTCCAATATAACCAGATGTAGTATCGCTCTGTGCACTAAAGGAACAATGCAGAGATGTTTGCACTATATTGTAAACAGAATGTGCGGTCCTCTTAAAAATTAAAAAAAAAAAAGATCTTGATCCTAAAAACTACCCAATCCCACACACATCAAGAAAAAACCAAAAACAAGAACAAGTTTCTCAAGTGAAAGACAAAGGAAAATCAAAAAACCAAATTCAGTTCCCCAGCGGAGTCACCAATTTGTTGGCTGGATAAATCGATCTTGCAAACAAGGCCTATCTCCCTAGTATCAACATATATCTAGCAACAAGTAGGACAAGCAAATCTACCTTTCTCTAAACATATTGTGATTCATTAATAAAAACTAAAGAGGTGTTTAGACCCTACCTTACGTCCAATGCTAGTTTGCGGTAGCCATGCTTCAATCATCCGAAAGAGTTTCCTTTTAAGAATCTGCAATCACAAACAAGCACACATCAAATAACACCTGCATAGCTAATATAATAAATCATGTTCATCATGGTGATCAAGGAATCCATAAAATAAACCATAAAACATAGCTTATTAAGAAAAATAAACTTGATTGCATTAACTTTGAAATAAAATAACTTTACAACCTTTGGTGCCTTGATGTTGTACAAGCTCTTCCTAGGGTCCAAACAGGAATCTCCTCTACTTTGACAGGCTTCACTCTCTTCCAAATGAGATCAAAAGGGTATGTAATCTTTCCTCTCAAAAGCTAAATTAGGAAGACTAAGTTCCAGTAGCATTTCACCTAAAAAATATTCATCTTTTTCAACCTCCTCAGTGACCAGCCCAATGCTTCATTTTATAGTGCAAAGGAAGGAGGTTACAGGTCCACCTATGAAGGGATAGAGTCCTCTGTTCAAAGGGATAAGCTCCTCACATCAACAGGTTAGCTCCTTAAGGTATGGGATGCATGAACCTTAAAGGAGTGAACTTGCCACCTCAAGATTCCCTCTAGAACCTTCTAGAAATGACTCAAAGTGAGTTTTTAAGAATGTACTTCTGCCTTTTTAACTTTTACAGGGGTCCAGACCCATAACACAGAGACAGTGCGGTCAGGTGCACAAGGGACATGACCATTAGGTGCGGGACCGTAGGCAATGTTAAGAGAAAGTGTGGAACCAGAGTTTTAGATATTTTTAAGGACTTTCTCTTATTTTCAAGGCTTGATATGAAGAACTGAGGTTTAGGACTTGCAAAGGAGGAAAGTATGAGTGGTGATAGACTCACACAGATTGCAGAATATCAAGGTGACAATTTTTGTGCAACAATAAGGGTGGTCTTATACATGGATTATGATGGAGTAGTGATAAAGTAGATTTCATAGGTTGTTAAACCACCTAGCATTCATATAATATCCACAAAAATTATATCCATGAGACTTTTTTGTTACAAGAATTGTGATGTTATTGAATGTGAAAAATAATTCATCAGTTAATACTATTGCACCAAATTATGTTTAATGTCATTAGAAATATAAACAAATCAATCACATGCTTACTAGAACAAACTCATAGTTCTAGACAATCATGAATGGTGTATGTACATATGTTATACAATGTTAAATACCTCTTTGTCACAGTGGGTCCTAATACATTGTATAGATGTACCACGTCCCATGATTGTTTCATTTCAATTAATAATGGATGGAGGTGGATATCCTTTCCCTTCACTTATGTTTGATTACAAAAAAATCATGAACCATAGAAACGCCTCATTTTTATGCTTAAAATTAATACTTTTTTTATATATCATAGATTTGACAAGCGATAGGCATGCAACCAAAATCTCAAAATCAACCCTTTAATTAAAAATAGATTGTATCTATAGAATCCTTTTTTTTTTTATTTAAATTTGTAGTGCTTTTAAATACATATCATCTAAAAGGCTAGTAATTTTGCAAACAAAACCCCATAAAACTTGGAAAAAAAAAGATATAAAATAATAATAATAATAATAATAATAATAATAAGCTTGAAAAGAAAAAAATCCAATGAAAAAGAACATAATTGACAAGAAATAGAAGAAAAATAAAAGTTTAAAAAGAGAAAATAGAAAATACCTAGTAAAACAATTTAGAAGAGAAAATTACAAACACACATACATTATATTATATAATATATATATATATAATGTAAAAATAGAAAAATAGAAAAATAAAATTTTCAAAAATGGTTTTAAGAAATCAAAAACTAAACTGTAATGGGGAATTTTGGGAATCACCCCATTGCCCAAAATTCACATGCAACTACCCCACTCACCCCACCAACCTGCTTCTCTTCCCCTACCCACCACTCCTTTAAGTAGTGGGTGGGTGGGGGCATTGCTTGTGATAGGTGGGTGGGTGGGGAACTATGCTTTGATAAGTGAGTGGGTGGGGGGAATTGTGAGTGATAGGTGGGTTTTATTTAAAATAATTTCTTTCAATTTTTTTTCTTTGTTTTTAATGTCTATTTTTTAATTATTTTATGAAATTTTGTTTTAAATTAATTTTTAAAAAATATTTATCCTTCCTTGTTTCCTTAATTAAAATCTTTTAATTATAATTTGTGTAACCTTTTTATATTTAAAATGTTTTATTTTAAGAATAAAATGCAGCAATTACTTCACATTAAATACAAAAATATTATAGTAGTACTTAGTAGAGGCATGTTAGGGGGAATTGGGTCCTCCACTAGTTGTAATTCAAATTATTTGTTGAAGTAGTTTAGACATAATCTCTTTCTATCCAATATACATAAAAAGATAAAATATTGACATAATATGATATTTTCATGCATTACAACTATAATAGAAAATAAACAAACCACAAATCAAGCTGTCGGTGATGTGCCTAGTCTTTGACAAGTTGGTCTACTAGCTTCTTATGCTCCAACTTTTCACATTCTTTGTACCTAGAAGGTTTCAGTTTATCCATAAGGAAGATGAGGTTTATATTATTCTCTTTGAGCCATAATAATTCTCCATTTTGCATTTGATTTTATTTCCATTTATCATTTGAGAAACTACTATGCCTATCATAAGGAGCACTTTGCATATTACTTTAAAATTACCTTCAAATATTATGATGGTGTGGAGGATATCCTACCATTTTTCCTAATTTTTGAGAGCCTAAAAAATTAATTTTTTAACAATATAATAAGTATATACCATTTTGAAAATATTTGTCTCCTCAAGTTCTGGAATAGACCAAGTCTTTAACCCATCAATGAAATTCTTCTAGCCTTTCATTCTCATTGATATTTTTCCTTATCTTCCTTCACCATAATCAAAATTTCTTGATTTTTGCTTTATCCATATTAACCAATTATTTATGAAAGAAAATATATCTTTCATGGCCTCCTTCTCATCTCTAGACATATGCATCAAATTCTCAAAGCTTGAGGCCCCTTGGAAGAAAAGCTAGTGTTTTTTCAACTTCCAACTTTTGGTGCTACCATGTTTCATTTTGTTTTGAAAATGGATGATAAACTAGTAAAAAACCCATGACTCATGATTAGAGTAGTAAAATTATCATTGTAGAAAATCCTGTATATTCACAAGCCCATGCAATTTACTAAAGTGCAAGACAAGAATCTACTTCTACTTTCAACTAGTGGAAGTCAATAGATCGATGAAAAAAATAAGAACAAGAAGAAGATAAATCAATGACACATAACACAAGATGTATATGGGGAAAGCCACTACTCAAAACCTTGGTAGCTGTATTGCATATATCATAATATTAGTGAAGATACATATATTTTCTCAGTAGAACATTCCGCCCAAGTATGCTCAACTCTCTCAGCTCACAAACTACTTCTTGGGCAAGACTTAGCCAATTATGTAGCTCTACAAGACGCTAATCTCTTGCGTAATTCCTAGGATGAACAACCCATATTTAAAGGGAATTCATGCTTCAAAAAATATGCAATCAAAACATAGGATCAATCTCTGATGCATGCATGATATTTTCACTCAAGTAAATAATACCACTGCTAGTACATTGTCCCTATGCTCTAGTCTCAACTGGCTATTTCTCTTAACTGACATCCATGAGTAGCTCATGAGGGAATCTTCAGTTAACTAGAGTAGCACTAGTGGATGCATTAGTGCACCAACTGACTATTTGTCCTCTATTAGTTCCAAAAACAATTTAGAACTAATTTAACTAAACTTAACTCAGTAAACTGAGTGATCTAATTTCCAACTCAATTTAAACTCATATTGGACCCCTAAACTTAGGGAGAACATATACATGACTACAGAAAGACTTTCAACTCAAAATTCCTAAAATAATTAAGTTAATTAAACTTAATTAACTATTTGTAAGTTGTTGGGCAAACAACTCGGAGAGAAGAAGAGTGCGAACAGGGAAGAGCGAACAAAGTTCAGTGTAAACAAGGGCAGTAAAAGAGCCCTATGAAGGGTGGTAGAGGAGGGGGCTCCACTCCCTCCTACAAGGAGGCCATGGCCGGCAAGGGCAAGAAGCCTCTAGGAAATGCTAGGGAAACAAGGGTGGAAGGAAAAAGAATCACAGAAGAGGGAACAGAAGAACCCATAGAAAAGGATCAATATGGCACAAAAGACATGGAGGTAGAAGACAAGAAATAGGAAACTAAAGACAAGAAAAGCAAGGGACCCTACAAACCCAAAACAGACATAGCTCCCAAGGTTATTTTAAATAATCCAAAGTTGCAGACGTACAGGGAGCACATGGGGACATATGCCATCATCTGTAAGTTCATGTGGACTATGGCCCACCGAAAAAGCTTTACAGTCATGGATTAAATACCACAGGAAACCTAAAGGAAGCATAGATCTTCATCTCTGGTCTAAAGGTTTCTTTATGGTGGTGTTCACAAATATTGAAGACAAGGACAGAATATTTGAAGGAGGGCCTTACTTCTATGCTGCTCCAAGGCTCTACATGAGACCATGGATAATGAACTTTGTTCCAGAAAAGGAAACTTTTACTTCAGTACTGGTCAGGGTAAGGCTCTACTCTCTACTTCTTGATTATTGGCAAAATGAATCGTTAGCAGCCATAGGCAATAAATTAGGTCTCTATGTTAAAACCTATGAAGCCACTAGAAGGGTAAAATATACTTCCTTTTCTAGCATATGTGTGGAAATGGATCTATCAGAAGCTCTACCAGAGGAGATAATCTTGGAAGTTTTTGATGAAGAATGGGTACAAATAGTAAATTATGAGCACATTCCATTCTGATGTCGCAAATGCCCTGAACATGGACATCTTTTCAAAGATTGTCCACTCAACAAAGAAATAAACAAAAGCAGAAGAAATACAATGAAAGAATCAGATAGCTTTCAGAAAGTGGTTAACTGAAGTAAAGGAAGTACAAGAGGACCGAAAAATTAGTAGTGCGAAGGACAACAGTTTAGGTAGAATAGTTTTCAGGTGCTTGAAGAATAGGAAGAGATTACTAAAGAAGGTCAAGCAATGGAAGGAAGTCCTGCAGAAAAGGAGAAGGGAAAAAACCTAGAACAAACATAGAATAATGAGTACCAGAAATAAGCCACTATAAGCGATGATGAACAGGAAATGGATCAGGAAATGACCCAGAATGATACGGACCCAGATGACCATGAACTACTAGAAATTCTTGACAAAGAAAACCTAGAACTAGAAGGCAAAACCTAGAACTAGAAGGCTTCTTGAGCCAAGGTAGAGTGGATTCGCTACCTCAAGAGGAACTAAGCAGAATACAACAAGTGTTTCTATGGAAAACGCAAACTGGGAAGCCAGAGTGAGGGAACAAAATAGATACGCACGGCAACCGAGGGCTGAAAACGATGAAAACTACATTGGGACTAGTTAATAGAAATCCAGGCAAGAAAAGAGGTAGGAAAAAGTATAATGAACACTTGATGGAGTGTGGAAAGATGATGATTGATTCAGATAAGATGAAAGATCTAGCCAGCTACTCCTTTAGAAATATTTTATAATGAAGTTGACATCTTGGAATATTAGAGGTCTAGGGAGTAAGAGAAAGCAGAGAATGCTTAGTAACATAATGAAACAAGAAATGTCGGATATAATGTTCATCTAGGAAACGAAATGTTCCATTCAAAATGTAAGACAAATCCACAGTAAATGGCTCAACAGCTATGAGTTTCTATAAGTAAAAGCAGAGAATATAGCAGGGGTATACTCACTCTATGGAACCCCCACAAAATTAGCATTCTGGATGTTGAGGCTTCTAGAAATTACTTATCAATTGTCATTCAACCGGTAGGAGAAAGGGACACCTTTCTGGTCACAAATGTTTATGGTCCTCAGAGAATAGATGACAAACTTAAGTTTCTAGATACCCTAGTGGATCTCTGGAACAGACATGCAGATATACCCTGGATCATGGGAGGGGATTTTAACATGATTAAAGCCCTTTCAGAGAAAAAAGGAGGAACAAGATCTCTAAGTAAAGACTCCATGGCTTTCCAAACCTTTTCTGACAACATAAATATTGTTGACACTAATTGGAATACTGGCCTTTTTGCTTGGAATAGCAGGAGAGGAGGAGATGCCCTTGTTTCCTCAAAGCTAGACAGATTCTTCATCTCTGAGAATCTTATGATAAATGGTAAAGAGGTAACAGCGCAAGTTCTTCCCTTTGGAGGCTTATACCATTGGCCAATCAAATTGGAAATAAAGGGTATAGGTACTCCTAGAAACAAACCCTTCAGATTTGAAATTATCTAGCTGTCACACCCAGACTTCAAAAGCAACATTGAGAAATGGTGGTCAGAGGACTTGCTGATTCAGGGGACCAGAATGTATCTTCTTCAGAAAAGACTAAAGCACATAAAATTCCGGCTAAAGGAATAGAATAAGAAGGATTTTGGTAATATTTTTGAAGAAAAGAGAGTAGTTGAAAACAAAATGTAGGTTCTCAACCAAGCTCTAATCAAGGAAGGTTTTGATAAAGATATCAGTGAACAAGAAGATAAACATTATCAAGAATGGGAAAATCTATGTAAACAAGAGGAAATATTTTCGAGACAAAAGTCTAGAGTTCAATGGCTAAAAGAAGGAGAGCGCAACACTAAGTTCTTTCATAGAACCACCATGGCCAATAGAGTTCAACAACATCTCTTCGATCAAGAATGAACCAGGGGAACTTCAAATCTCCCATAAAGTTATAGAAGCTGTGTTAGTCCACCACTTCCAAGGTATAACACATGAGAACATTTCAGATAGAGAGCAAGCCATCAGGGAAATTACTAGTAATTAACCGAAACTGGTATCCAGAGAGGACAACTTCTAACTTAATAGAACAATAACGGAAGGGGAGCTAAGTGATGTCCTCAAAGACATGCAGAATGGAAAAGCACTGGGCCCGGACAATTTCAGTGTGGACTTTTTCAAAGCTTGCTGGAATATTGTTAAGCAGGACATATTGAATTTTGTGGAGGACTCCATGTTAAACAAAACCATTCTGAAAGCCCTCAATACTTCCTTCATCGCCCTGATCCCCAAACAGGAGATTTCTCATACATCGGATAAATACAAACCCATAGCCCTATGTAACATAATCTACAAGATTATATCCAAGGTTCTGGCTAACAGACTCAAACCTTTGCTTCCGGTCCTAGTATCTAGGGAGCAATCAGGTTATGTGGAAGGCAGACAAATTTTGGATAACATCATTCAAGCGCAAGAAGTGGTTCACTCTTTAACTAGCAAGAAGCAGGCGGGTATGATCGTGCAATTAGATATTGCCAAAGCTTATGACAAAGTAAATTGGGTCTACCTTAAGAAAATACTGATTGCATTTGGATTTGATCATATCTGGGTCAGATGGGTAATGGCACTGGTGACCTCCTCTAGTTTTTCTATATTGGTCAATGGCTCCCCCTCAGAGATTTTTAGTCCCTCAAGAGGCCTGACATAGGGGGAGCTGCTCTCCCCCTTCCTTTTTATTATCATGATGGAAGGGCTGGGGAGAGCTATAAAGCAGGTGAAATCATTCGGAAAGATTAAAGGTCTGTAGCTTACTAATAATGTGCAGGCTCTGACTCACCAACAATTTGTAGATGATAACATGCTTCAGGGACTCCCCACAGTCCAAGAAGCTTCAAACTACAAAAAAATTCAGAATCTTTTTGCCTCGGCTTCAGGTATGGATGTTAATCTCTCCAAATCAAAAATATTTTTCTTTAATACCAATATTGTTATTCAGAAAAACATCTCCAGAATTCTTGGCTTCCAAAGGGATTCCCTTATGTCAAAATATTTAGGAGTCCCTCTAACTGCAAAACCAATGCTCAAAAGTATATGGGAACCTTTGATCGACAAAGTTAGTAAATGGACCATCAGATCTTTAAATCTTGCTGGCAGGTTAGTTCTTACAAAAGCATTGCTTCAAGCAATCCCTATTTTCATGTTATCAGCCCTCCCAGCTCCAAAAGGGGTCCTTTAGCAATTTAGAGATACTCAAAGAAACTTCCTTTGGGGTAGAGAGGATACTAAGAGTAAATTGTCCTTGGTGTCTTGGGATAAAATTTGTAAGCCCAAGAACCATGGAGGGCTAGGATTAGATGATAAGGAGATTCTCAGTCAGGCTCTAGGGGCCAAACTTTGGTGGCGCTGGGTCCAGCAACCAGAAACTCAATGGGCAAATATCTGGAAAGAAAAATATGCTAGTTCTTGGTAGAACAATGATCTTATAAGAATGTCAGGAAATACAAAGGGTTCTTATATTTGGAACAAAACTTGGGAGAATAGAAGACTAGTACAAGAGAATAGCTTCTGGGAAATTAGAGACAGAAATCTTGCTCTTTTATGGGAAGATAAGTGGCAGCAAGAATCAATTCTGGTAAAATATGACTTCCTTGATCTTAAACAGGAGTCAGATTCGCAAGGTTTAATAAAGGTTAACAATTTCTGGATGCATTCTCATCTTACAAAAAAGTGGAGAATTTGGAGAAACATAGATTGCAGAAATAACAATCTCCTAAAAACTAAAGTAAAGGAGCTCAGGAAAATAGTAGAGCAAAGGAAGATCTTAGTGGCAGAGGGACAAGACCAACTGAGATGGGGAAATAACAAAGAGGGCACCTTTAATCTTAAGGAAGCAAAAAACATTCTCCTCGAGCTGGATCCCCTGGTTCCAGATAAAATCTGGCAAAACCTTTGGAAGCATCTAGGGTGGATGAAAATCAAACTCTTCATGTGGGTTTTTTATCACAAGAAAATTCTGATTTGGGATGACATAAGGAAGAGAGGTATTCATGGGCCTTCAAGATTCCTGCTCTATGAAGCTCAAGAAGAAACCTTGGAACATTTACTCAACAACTACATTTTCACATCCTGGTTATGGGACTTATTTGCTTCAATCTTTCAAAAATCTGATAGGGACAGAGGGAGCATCATTAGTACCCTAATCAACTGCAGGAATTTTTTTTCGGATAATGAAATTCTTAACTCAGTGTGGGATCTTACACCACGATTCATCATATGGAACGCGTGGAAGGAGAGGAACAAAAGAATTTTTATGGAGGAAAAAAAGCCCCCTCAACACCTGGTGAAGTTAATCCTAAAACAACTCAAGGAGACTGTGAGAACCATTGTTCGCAACTTCCCTAAAAATCCCCCCTCAGACGTAGATTTAAAAATTCTCATGTAGCTGGGGATGCAGGGGCTCACCCTCGTAGGCATTGATAGGAAGATCATTTCATCGGATACAGAGAAGGAATTCGGGCATCCTCCTCTGGAAGGCTATTTAAAATACAACATTGATGGGGCTTCAAAAGGGAACCCGGGAACAACAAGGTATGTAGGTGTCCTTAGAAATACAGAGGGAAGTATCATTAACATCTTTCATTACCACCTAGGTACAACCACCAATAACATGGCTGAGCTAATGGCTATGGAACAATGCCTGGATTTGCTGAAGCAGGACAACTATCTACATGTCATGATAGAGGTAGATTCAGAGTTAGTTATCAACTCATTGCAAAAAATTCATAATGGAATTGTGTCGGATAAAGTCTCTAAGCATTGGAAAATAATTCGAGTCTTCCAAATAATTCAAAGCCATCTTCAGGGCCTGCACACTATCAGTTTCCACCATGTTCGCAAAAAGGCAAATAAGTTGGTGGATCTTTTGGCCAACCAGGGGGTCAGCTGCACAGAGAATAATGTATCGATGAAGTGGCATGAGTTGAGTCCAAGTAGACTGAGAGCTCTATGCTGCGAGCGGGCGGAAGATCATAGGGAGGTGTTTAGACTCAATACCGTGGAGAATAGCTCGATTTTATTTTCCCCTGGTTGTGCCTTCATTTTGGGCAAATTTTGTTGAAGAAAAGAGAACCATGTCTGGTTTCCCAGACTCAAGGTGTAAGCGTGATGCAAATCTCAGGTGATTGCCATAATTCTTTGCTCAATGGTACACTCTCACCCTTACATTATCCCAAACCAAGGTGAGGAAGTTTTGCATTTGCAAGAGGGACCAGGTCATTCGGCATCTAGTGGTTTTAGTCTACAGAGTCCATATTGCAAAACCACCTGCTAGGTGGTTTCCGACTGATTGCGCTACCCTCATAGTGGTAATGGTTTTGGCATTTCCACAACAATCCATTCATCCTGTGATATGTGGCAGGGTGAGGGTTCTGATAACCACCCTCCATCATAGATTAACATTCCTCCTTCTTGTCCTACATGAAATCCTTCTCATCCATTGGATTTGGGTGCTGCGAATCAACGGTTGTCCGGCACAGTGCAACTTGGTGGGGCTGGACAGTTAAACTTCGGGCTCTTTAGCTATGCATATTTCTCCTCTGTCGTCGATCTTCTTGATTTCATGGGTCAGATCTATGGGTTGGGGTTTTCCGGAGGGAGGCTGCACGAAAGTACGCAGGCTTTCCGAGGGTTAGTCTGGAGTCATGTCAGTTATTTCTTAGGCTCAAATTTTTATACGTGAAGTTGTTTGGGGTAGCCCTTGGTGGCTTAAGATTTTATTTATGTTCTGTCTCTTTGACATCAAGTGGACGGTTGTATATATTGCACACTATTTTTTGACTCAATGATATAGAAGGATCCATACGTGCTTCAACAAAAAAAAAAAAACTATTTACAAGTTGCCATGAGAATATAATTTGATTTTAATCCTCAGCTTAATTCAAGGAAAAATTAAACCAAAATTCATTGATGCAATTTCTCTACACTTCCTCTCAACAATAAATGGATTATTAGCTACCCCAATAGCATCTTTGTGAAACTTGAATTTACATCTTGACAATTCCTTCAGGAAAATGTCATCATATTTCTCCTCCATGGGAATGTACTCTAACAACATAATCTGCCTCAATACACAATCTCTGAGATGATGATATCAGATATCAATATGCTTGGAACAATTATGAAAAACTAGATTTTTTAGAGAGTTTTATACAAATTTTATTATCACAGTAACTCACAATTGAATCCGTTCTGACCAAACAAACCAGCCAGGATATTCCTAATCAAGATGGCCTCACATGCTTCCTGACTCACGTCCATGTACCCTGCCTCTACCAAGAAATTGTTGCTGACCCAATACTGAATATCCCTCTTGATGTGCATTTCTAGTCGGATGGACTCCCTTCCCAATCTACATCGGTGAAGCCTTGAAGCTTCACTCTCTCTACCCGTATGTACCATAATCGATACTAAGAAGTGCCCCTAAGGTATCTCTACACATTATTTGCTGCCTTCCAATAAAGCTTGGTATGCCTAACCATCACTTGACTAAGTTGGTTAACTGCATAGCACATATCCAGTCATTTTTTCACCAAGTACATGAGTGAACCCACAATATTCTTGTAAACAGTAGCTTCCACTACTTCCCCTAAAGTAGCATCCTCCTTCCTCTTGCTACCTGCTAGAGGAGTCTCCATGGGTTTGTTTCTCTTTGTGTGGAATATCCTGAGTATCTCATTGGCATACTTGCCCTGAGACACAAACAACTCTCCATCTCCTTGCCATACCTCCATGCCAAGAAAGTAATGCGTGAGCCCCACGTCCTTCATCTCAAACTCTGTTACAAGGTCCTCCTTGCATGACTTGATCAAATGATCATCACCTGTTAGTATGATATCATCAACATAAAGTACAATGACCAATAGTTTACCTTCCACCATTATATGATACAGGTTCACATCCACTTCACTCTTCGTGAAGCCCAACCTAGTGAAGTAGTTATATATCCTAGTGTATGAAGCACGGGGTGCTTGCTTCAGCCCATACAATGATCTCTTGAGCCTACACACATGTGACTCACTGTCAAAGGTCTAAAAACTTTAGGCTACTCCATGTACACATCTTCCTCAATCATGCCATTAAGGAAGGTTGTCTTCACATACATCTAATGTATCTTCCAACCCATCTATGTTGATAGTGCCAATATAGATCTGATTGATGAGTACCTTACAACAGGAGAAAAGATCTCATCATATTCAATTCTCTCTACCTGTGAAAAGCCACAGGCCACAAATCTAGCCTTATGCTTCTCCACACTACCATATGCAACTTGATTTACCTTGTAAAGCCAACGAGAGCTCACTATTGACTTGTCCTCTAGTCTTGGGACCAAATCCCAAGCATTGTTACAAAGTATGGAGTCATACTCCTCCACCATGGCATCAAACAAACTTGGTTGTTGCACTACGTCCTTAAAAGAATATGGCTCTATCACAACACATGCACCCATAAGATTCATGTATCCAATGTACCTCTCATGTGACCTCCTTTTCTTGCACTGAGAAGTGGGTGCTCCCACATTCTCCTGTGCATCATCCAATAATCTATCAGCCTCTCTGATGCACTTTCTTCCCTCTTTGGAAGACTCTACCTGAGTGGATGTCTCCACTCCTGAATCCTCTACATGTGGCTGCTACACAACAATATGATTCTCCTCAAACTTAGGAGCTAAAATCTCCGCATCCGCATGTAGCTCAAGCTCCCTCTCAAGGGAAACTTGCATGGCCTTCTCCTCATCAAATATGACATCCCTGTGAGCCACTGTCATCTTGTTGGTCGGCAAGTACACTCGATAGTTGTGAGGTGTATCGGTGTACCCCCACAAATATCCCCAACTCTGGTCTAGGCTAAAGCCTCTTCCGTGCATCTTTGGTCACATGGAAATATACCAATGACCTAAAAATTTTGAAGTGACCAACATCTGGCCTCTTGCTGGAATAAGCCTCCTCTAGTGTCTTCATCTCAACTATCCAATGTGTGCTACTGTTCTAAACATAAACCATTGTGTTGCATGCCTAAGCCCACAAGTTTAGTGGTAGGCCCTAACCATGTAACATCACCCTCGCTGCCCATACTATGCTTATGTTCTTCCTCTTGGCCACCCCATTCTATTGAGGGTTATTGGGTGTCGTCAACTCTCATTTAATACCTTCTGCTACACAGAAGTTCTTAAACTCATCCGATACATAATCACCAACATTATCACTCCGTATAGCTTTAACCTTATTTCCTGACACTTTCTCCACCAATTCTTTAAACTCACAAAACTTTGTGAAGGTTTGATAATTTTTCTGCATGAAAAGTATCCAACATTTACGAGAATAGTCATAAAAAAAATATAACATAATACTTATTTTTGGTTGTGGATGCTCTCGAGAATGGTCAACACACATCTGAATGGACTTGCTCTAGAATAGCCTCTATTCAAATGCCTCTTTTGTGAAAGGAAGACTTGGTGTATTTTCCCAAAGTACACCCCTTGCATGTATCAAATTTCTCAAGTGTACCTTTGGGAAGAGTGGTAAATATCTACTCAATATCTTCAAAGCCCCATCATGCAAGTGACCCAATCACATGTGCCACAACTCGCCAACGTCTCGTCTCTACACCCTTTCTTCTTTTGTGCCCAAAGCAGCACACTCCTCTACCTCCAGCTTATAGAGATTCTTCACCTGAATCCCTATCTTTTTTACTTGACCCGTGGCTATGTGTCAAAAGAACGCCTTTTCTTTCGAGAAGATCACATCATAGCCTCTATCCTCAAACATGAAAATGGATACCAAGCTCTTCTTCAGTCCAAGCACATACGTAACATTCTTCAAGGTGAGTGGAGCCCCATGCTCCCTCTGAAAAGTAATCGTGCCCAATCCAGTAACACTATACTTCCCATCGTCACCCATGTTGATATGCATCTAGAGATCTTTCTCCTCCAGGTCACTGAATAACTCTTTGTTTCCAGTCATGTGGAATGAAGCTCCACTATCTAAGTACCATACACCTCCCATCATTGATGACACCATGCATGCAATGAGCAAAAAGTCCAATTTGAATTGAGAGGCCAAAGCCTCACCTGCCACTCCTCCTGAGGAGTTCTTCTTGGACATATTAAGTGGACAATTTGTAGGAAAATGGCCCTTTTCATGACAATGAAATCACTTAACTTTCATCATGTCTTTCTTCTTACCTCCATGATAAGAATCTGATTTGGAATGGGAAGATTTCCCTTTCCCCTTCTTCTTCTTAATCACTAAGGCACAGTTCTCTTCATCATCAGTCTTTCATGAAGAGCGATCCCTGATGTTCCCCCTAACCTCTTCTTGCATCAAATTCGACCACAGTCATTCCCACTATGGTAGCTTCTCCTGATCATTGATAGATTCATGATAACTATGCCAACTATTTGGGAGCCCTAGAAGAGAAAGAATCACCATATCATCCTCAACAACTGTGATTCCAACACCTCCAAATTATGACATTGAGTGAACTTGCTCAAGTATTTTGGAATAGTCTCGCCTTTCTCCATTTTGATTTTTTCAAGTTTGTCCTTCAGTGCCAATTTCCTTTGGTCACTGCTATTTTGATACAATTTTGTCATTTCTTTCCACATAGCATACATAATTTCCTTTCCATTAAGACTTGAGACAATGTGGTCTCAAACTCCCTCAAGGATTATCTGCCTTGCCTTTGCCACACACTTCTTCCATTTGGCCAAATTTTGTGCATCTGATGTTGTTGGCTTACGAATTTCTTGATAAACAAATTCCTTCAAGCCATTATCCTCTAGCATTGCCTCCATTCTATCCCTCTAGGCTATAAAATTTGAGTTTCCTTCCAATGCATACTCGAGCCGCAAACCGTAGAACGTCATCTATCGATCCTAAAGTATGTATTGCAAATTAAAATTTCACCTGTAACCCAAAACTCAAAATTTCAATTCTCCTCTAGTATATTGTTATCAACTCTGATACCATGTAGAAAATCATGTAGATTCACAAACTCATGCAATTTACTAAAGCAGCGGACAAGAATCTACTTCTACTTTCAACCGGCGGAATCAAATAGATCGATGAAAACAATAAGAATAAGATCAAGATAAATCAATGGCACATAACACAAGATGTATCTTGGGAAACCCACTTCTCAAAACCCCACTATCTGTATTGCATATATGAGAAATATGAGTGAAGATACAAAGCTTGTTCTCACTAGAACATTCTGCACAAGTATGTTCAACTCTCTCAACTCACATGCTAGCTCTTGGGCAACACTTAGCCAATTCTGGAGCTCTCAAAGCCCCTAATCTCTTGTGTAATTGCTAGGATGAATAGCTCATATTTAAAGGGAATTCATGCTTCCAAAATTGTGCAATCCAAACATAGGGTCAATCTCTGATGCATGCATGATATTTACACTCCAGTAAATAATACCATTGATATAACAATGTCCTTACACTCTAGTCTCAACTGGGTCTTTCTCTGAACTGACATGCATGAGTTTCTCATGAGGGAATCTTTAGTTAACTCGAGTAGCACTAGTGGATGCATTAATGCACCAACTAACTGTTAGTCCTTTATTAGTTCCAAAGACAGTTAGAACTAATTTAACTAAACTTAACTTAGTAAACTAAGTGATCTAATTTCCAACTCAATTTAAACTCATATTGGACCCCTAAAACTTATGGAGAACATATACATGACTACAGAAAGACTTCTAGCTCGAAATTCCTAGGCTAATTAAGTTAATTAAACTTAATGAACTATTTACAAGTTGTTATGAAAATAGAATTTGAGTTTAATTCACAGTTTAATTCAAGGACAAATTAAATTGGAATTTCTTATTGCTATTTCTCAACAATCATAGCATACATGGAACTTAAGGCAATTTTCAAATATTAAAGGCATAACATAGAGGTCATTCCAAAATATATAAAAGGTCTAGCTATCGCATTTGGAGTAGAGAAATACAACCCTTCTCACTTCATCGAAAAGAAAAAAATAAACCAAGGAAAGGAGGTAAAGGACAAAAAAACTACCTGATACATTAGGCCATTGAACCTCTAAAGAGGTGTTGGGAAGCGGATCCCCCATGTAACAGTTTTGGGGCTTAAAGCCCACAATTTTGGGTATTTGTATTGTAAAGGCTCCCCAAAGTGCATGGAGCGTGAGTTGTAATGAGTTAAGTCAAAGGGTAGTCCGCCCGAAAGTAATGCAAGATAATAGAAAGTGAGTCGGCCTACCCATGGTCCGCGGACCATGGGAATGTATAAATAAAGCAAGGCTCTAGGTGTAGAGGGCAGTTTTTGGAAGTTTTAGAGAATATCTGAAGTGTTATGAGTTTTTAATGACGATATTTGCTTTGATTCTGTAAGTCTGAGTCGAGGGTTGTAGTAGTAGAAGAGGCTCTGTAGTTGTGTGCGTAGAGGCCTAGTAGAGTCCACAGCTATGTGTTCGGACCCTTGTAGCTATGTGTGCAGGGTAGGAAGTGGATTGTAACTGGAAAGGGCATTAATAAAGATAAGTTGGTTTAGGAATATTGCATATCTGTTTCTATATTCTGGTTTATGCATCTGTTTAGGGTTTATGATAGCGTGCATGTCTGTTTATGTTAGATGGTAACTGAAAGTATTGGGCCTACTTGATTTAATTCAAGATCTATACTAATACTAAGCACAAAAAGGGTAAAAAAATTGCACTCGTCATCCAAGCCACGCGAAGGTAGTTTCACTGAACAGACAGCTGCGCAGAAGTAGCGCAGTGCGTAGGATCGATCCGCGAGCTTTCCAGACCTCATCAACACATCCCTAGGGTGTGGAAACCTAGTTCCAGCACCCTCCCATACTACCTCAAGTGAGAACTCAGTTCAATCCACGGACTGTTGCCGAAAGGGCCGGTAGTTTCGGGATTTGTTTGGCTAAAACATTTTTTAACCTCGGTTAGGCCCCAATAAGCCAACAAATGGTTCTGTTGCCGGGATGGAGATTTGCCTAAGAGATGTATGATGTCAAAACACTGGGACCCTACGAAGAAGAAAATTGAAGATTGGTTGGGTCAGAAGCTTCACGAGTTCATAATATAGGAAAACAAAACCCTGCAGATATCCGAGAAGAGGTGGTTGGATCACTTCATATATATGGAAATCCATGAGATCTTCTTCATGACCTTCTCTTCAGAGCTGTATGATTGGATCGTGAGGCTAGTAGACAGCCAAGGAAGGTGCAAGCTCGATCAACCGATAGTGTCGACTCCAAAGTTGGTGCACAGGCTAGAGGCATCTAAAGATAAGATTGCGTGGGCTGTAGACCATTGGCTGGATTGGATAATAGGAGGGTTTATCATTGAATTTGCGATAGACACGACTGTCAGCTACAGCAAAGCAGAAAGATGTTTTCTCAAGGGACTGCGAGGTGAGTACATCAAATCTTTGAATACCTAGATTAAGATGTTGTTATGTGAAAAACATGTGATGTGAATCCATTAATGAGTGGAACAACACAAAGTGGAAAGGTCTACAAAGGTATCAAAGGGTTAGGAAATAGTCCTTTCATTTCACCTCCATGAGCGAGCGAGGAAGAGCGCGCTTGGGTTTATCTAAGGAGTACGGTCAGTCTGGTAAGAAAACACATTCTGTAGTTATCACCTTCATTAACGCCACAACTCGCGTCACCTCCTTCACCTCCATCTTCACCCACACCACCTCCACCAAACCAGAATTTTAACATGGCGAGCGCAATCAAGTTGCCTGTATTCAAAGGAGTAGGAAACGAAGATCCATATCAGTTTTGGTTCGTAGTAAGAGCAGTGTTGGAAGTACACAGGGTTACAAATGATGACATTAAAAAGGCCACATTGGTAATTGTACTATAGGATCACGCGTTGACATGGTATATCAAGCACTCGAATGATCACTCGAATGCTGGAATAGAAAAAATCTAGAGTGCGTTGAACAAAGAATTTAGCCGACCGAAATCAGAGATGCAGTCAATCATTGGATTTAAGGAGATGATGATGCTTCTAGGTGAAACCCCTTGGGATCTGGATCAAAGGCTGAAAAGTATGATCCGCGAGGCTAATATGACACTAACAGATACGCAGCACCATGCGTGGTTTGTGGTGTCTTTGACACCACACCTCAGGACGACACTTTCACAACAAAAGCTCTCAACCCATGCAGAAGCATTGAAAATGGTGATGAGGTTGCATGAAACATGGATGCAAGATCCAGGGTTGGGAGTCCAACAAATCCACGCACAACTACAAAAACTATGCTTGGAGATGCATAGTTTGAAGTAGGATAGGGCGCCCCGGCTAGAGGCGCATGAAGAAGTGTGGTGTATAAAATGTAAAGGCAAGGGCCACGATAAGGATCATTGTCCAGTATTCACGAACTATTTGGCAGGAGGGGGACGAATGCCATTAAGACCAGAGGCATAAGCAGGGCTGAGTGTGACACATGCACTCTGGTGCGTGATTTGTTAGTTGGGAGGAAAGCACGTGATGGACAACTGTCACCTATTGTAGAAGTATACCCAGACTTTGTAGCAACTATATTGTAATTTCTATAGATCAGTGGGCCACAATGAGCGGACATGTCAGAGCTATGAGCTAATGATGGATAGGACCCCAACTTATCGAATGCAAATAGAAATGTGAGGCTGCGATCCAATCACAACAATCGCAAGGGGGGATTTCAAGGGTGAGGTCGAGGACAAGGAGGAATGGGACCTAGACGAGGGTGCGGATAGTTATTCCGCTATAATTGCAGAGGACCCAGGCACTACGCGCGCAACTGTACGAATCTAACTAGAATATGTTGTCCATATTGTTATCAGTTTGATCATAAAGTAGTAGATTATTCGATGTTGATCGCACAAATGCAAGAGAAAGGGGCACTACAGCCTACTCCATGTCAAAATATCCAAATGATGAGGTCTAAACCATGCGAAGAAGATCCCAATGTGAATATGGTGCTTAGAAGTGGCGCGACCATAGGGGAAGATAAGGGAAAGCAACACGAGGATGATACATGGGTTTGCAAGGCTCCTATGAAGGAACTTGAGTCTAACATGGAATGTGCGAGGGAAATGTTTATGGTAGCTAAGAAGAGCTTCAAGGAGGCCTCTACTTTAGGTAGTAAGGATCTACCAGAACTGGGAATGGATCCTTCTATGCTTACTACCTTTATAGAGACATGCATGAAGCTACTACGAGACAATAAGGAAGTTAAAGGACTACAAGAGCTGATCACTAGGCATGCAGGGGTAGGGGAACCATGCATAGTTCAAAAGATGGGGAAGCATGCTTTGCACACTGGGAGGGAAATGCAGTTGACGGTGCAAATTGGCAAATATGAGATGGATCAGGTAATCCTAGACCTGGGTTCGGATGTGAATGTGTTACCAAAGCAGACTTGGGAACACATGGGTAGGCCTATGTTACAGTGGTCTCCTATTCAATTATGGATGGCGAACCAACGAAAGATCATGCCCATGGGAAGATTGCAAGGGGTAACAATGGATATCGAAGGTGCGACTATACAGAAGGACTTTGAAGTAATAGAGATTGTGGATAATAGTAACCCTTACCCCGCATTGTTAGGGATAGACTGGGCCACGGATATGAATGGAGTCATCAACCTGAATAAGCGGAAAATGACTTTCCAGAAAAAGTCTCTACGCGTAGTAGTTCCACTGGACCCAGCCGAAGGAACACACTACACGGAACCTGTGCACGAGGATGACAATGACAATGAGCTAGATTTCATTTACCAGATAAAGGCACAAGACTAGGATAGGGTGAACCCGATTGAAGATGGGAGAATCTCATGGGAGTGCGATAGTTCTTGTACTTTGGATTCAAACGAAGAAATAGAACACTGGTAGAACCGGTTGCACGAAGTAACAATGCTAAATTGTAACATGATGATTATATCACTATGGTGCGTGACGACTGAAGCAAGGAAACTACCAACATATGACGGGGACAGAGGTGTGGATGAATTCTTAGACAAAGTTAGAAGGTTAGTACCAAAACAGCAGTGGTATGATGCGATGGAATGGGCATTGCATGCGACACTTGCACAATGGTGGTAGACACACCAGAAGAATATTGGGAGCTGGCGCGAATGGAGAAGTAAGATGCACTTATGGTTTGGAAGTCCCCAATGTCAAAGGTGAGCTGGGTAGCCAGGGAAAAGCAGTTTGTGTGCCCACCTGTGTCAATGGATGCAGTCGTGTGCTGGGAAGGCACATCCCAAGCTAAGGATAAAATATTAGGACCCGATGCGGCAGCAGAAAGAGCGATGCACACTGCAAATACCCCACGATGGATCACTCACAAGGCTATGTGAGATCATGAATAGAGTTTACCAAGCAGGACGAATGGATTGGGAGCTACGCGTACCAGCAGTTTGATGGACCTATAGAACCATAAGCAAAAACTGGAATGCGAAAATGATCTTGATGGTGACAAGAAGAGAGGAAACCAGGAGGATAGAGAAGAATCCTAAGACCACGGCTCCCGTAGTAGGGACAGGATGCGAGAACTTGGGTAAAGGAATTAGGAAGTTGCACGAAGACCTTCAGCAAGGAAGCATGAAACTTCGTGAAATCGATGATGACTGGGCACGAATGAGGAAGAGAAGTATGACATTGCATGAAGAAATCAGCAAACTCAAAACCGAAGTCACACAGGTGGACCGTGAGAAACTAAGTAGGATGAGATCAAGTCTAGCTAGCCCTACTACTGGATTAGAAAGAGTTGCGACCTTACTATCATGGTTGTAACCACACCTTAGTAAACAAGGGAGCGTACCATGCAAAGAGGAATGTGATGCACTACCGGATGCAAGGGCATGTGAAGGGTGCCTGCAGCCCAGGCTAGCAAGAAAAGTGAAGCCTCACACTAAGGGTGCGACCAACTGACTATCTGTAGGAAGCACAGTCTCAGCACTTCAGGTAGTTGAAAGAAGGCACGGGACTTTAAACAAGGCTATAGGAAAGCTACACAGAAAGGAGGTTCCCCGTAGGGCTTATCTAGCACAGGGCTCGTTGTCACACATAATGGGTTGTGCTGCTATGCGGGCAGGCCGGGAGGTGACCGTTGACGTCACTATTCATGACAAGAGGGCTAATTTAAGGCAGAGAGGAGTGGGCGATAGACCATTAAGACAGGAATTACAAGCTAGATTCGAGATGATCTGCTGCCAAGAAGGTACTGATGACTTAGAAATGGAGGGAATGGCCAAATTCAAATCCAAATGCTACTATAAAATTCCACGAGGTAGTTTCGAAGCAACACTCGTTTGTTTGAGATTTGGGCTAGTACGAAGTAGCGGGCCCCAAGCTACCTCGCCACCTGTGAGTACGCAACCAAGCAAATCCAGTATAGACACAATGTCGAGAACTAGAGTGTAAGTCACGGGAGTTACCCTAGAACCTCGAGTGACCCAAGAGGAGCCTAGAGAGGCAACAGCGTTATCGGGAAATCTAGTGTCCACTCAGAGCTACTAGTCCCACTAAGACGGGTAGCTATCTTAGAAACAAACAAACCAAAACTAATTTTTCTTTCCTTTATGAGAAGTAGATAAGAGGGGAACAAAGGACACCAATCTCAGTCTTGTGCTTGGTTCCTTGCTTGGTTCCTCTCCCTTCTAACAGATCTTTGTCACTCCTTCTTCATTTACCCAGCTTCAAAGAGCACCTATAGAATCAAAGCAGCATAATACTATCGAAGAACAGAGATCTACAATCATAAACAATATAGGACCAAATATATATTGACCACACAAATGCATATATCATCAAACATAGAAGAATGTGGAGGAAAACTTGAATAGCTTTATTAATATCAAGAATAGCAAAGAGGATTACAACCCATTGTTCTGACCCAGTGTCATCCTCTTAGCATGAAAGCCCTTCTTCACCTCATGAAAATCTTAGATCACCTAACACTATGATATTGCACCAGGAAACCAACAACACTTCCTTACAAGATACAAGATTCCAGCCTCTGGATCTCTATGATGAGGGATCCATATATAGATGATTGTAGGGGGTGAGTTAGCCTCTAGGATTTTGATTAGTGTCCTCTCTCTAATATTTCTTGATTCCACTTGGAGATTGATGATCTCTTAGTCATCCCTGGGCGAATTCAGAGAGGCAAGTGTCACATGAGAAGTTCCTGGAAGATTCCATGATCATCCACCTTGAAAACTGTTTCTGCCATTTGTCTAATCTCACCCATTACACCCTACAGAAGGGTTTTCCAGTATGCATCGCAATTTTTACTCTGAGCAGGTGAGATGCATTGCACCCTCTACACTAGGCAGTCTGTATGGTCTAGTTTTGACCAGTTCTGAGCAGTTTTCTGTGGAGAACTTCTGGGAGATGATGTAATCAGCTGACCTTGTTCCTTTAGGGCATGAAGCAACATCGTTAGGGACTTAGAAGCCCTTGCTTTATGGACATATATGATTGGGGTTGCAGTGCCCAAAAATGTCTATAATAGTTGCCCAAGCATGAGGTTGCTAATCTTTTGATGTTGGGTGAAATGCTTTATCATGAGGATCTGAAGTTTTTTCGAGCTGGAAAGCGACCTGTAATAAGATATAATAAAATACATTATCTTCATAATATTTTCACAATCTAGCTGAGGTGGGCATTCCCATGCTCAACTTTATAAATTCATTTTCATGTACATAGGATAGACAACCGTCGGTGTAGCAGACTGATGATTCGGATGGAGTCATCATCCTTTGATTCAGATGATCATCTGTTCGGAAATGATGTACATTTGATGTCTTTATATTCTTGAATATATCGTAGCCTGGATGGATGAAACTAGATCTAGGGCCTTCAAACTCACTCAATCTTCACTCAGAGTACAAGTCGATCCATGTGAAAGATGTTCTCGAGTCGAACATGGAAAGACATCGCCTAATTACCAGCCAATGATGTAAGTTGTTAACAGGCACAAGAGGAATCGCCGCTAATGATGATGACCCTAAAGGTATGATAGTACAATTCATGTGGTGTGAAAATGGGACTTGGCATTGAACACCACGTAAAATCTTGTGGTCGAAGGCCATTGATGTAAACCTGTCGCCGAAAGTGAGAAACTTGCCATTGAGGCATGCAAGCTTCAAAGTACTGAAAGGGTTGTTCCTTGGTCAATTTCTTGGATAATGAGCTGATGTCGACAAGAAACGACCTGTCATAGGAGGGCCTTAATGAATCCCACATCTACGACACAGAAGGGAGCAAATTATTTTGGAGGTGAAAACGATCTGATGATACAAGGTTCAGGGTGGCAGTCATGAAAGAATGGAGCGTGAATGTATTGCAGCGGATGAGACACAGGTGAATTCTCTGAGTGACTTCTCTTGAACATACCAATGACACTGAAATGGATTGGTAGCGTTAACCCCAAAGATGCTTGGTATGATGGACCAATGGTCATATGACCAATGAACGGAATAACCCAACCCGACTTGGACATGGAGTGAAAGTGTCATGTTCAAGAGCGACTTGCTACCAATGAAGTTTCTTCAAGTTTTCTTCCCAAATTTCTCCAGTCATTGCTCACTAGTACCTCTTTACTTTTATCAAGCTTGAGGAGGATAACATATTCTTGTTCTATAATTCGCCCTTCGGGTGAACCTGTCGCTATGTTTTAATGAGCCTAGTGACAGTGAAGCTCGTTCTTGTATATATGGACAAGTTTGTCGCTATTAATTTTAATGAGTTTAACGACAATGATAACTTGGTCCTTTTTCAATTTTAGAGAGTCTACAAAGGGATGGAAAGGAAACTCCAATAATCCTTTTTTATCATATAACCCTTAAGTCCGAAAAAGTATAAAATAATACGAAAGGGATGAACTTTCGATAGTTTTAACGAGCCGAACAAAACAAGCGCTCGATCTTTTTGTGTAATAATCCCTTAGGTCCAAAAAGATTAAAATCTAGAGGAGGGATAGCACTTACGATAGCTTTAATGAGCTGGAGAGGGCAATTTCTCGTCAATCTTTTCATATTTTATGAGTTACGTGAAAAGAGCTTAAAGGAGACTTGTTTTTTGAGGAACGAGTGATTATTTCGGGTAGCAGCTGATTCTAGGTAAGGCTTGGAATTTTCCAATCATGACAGTGTCACAAGGATGGCTAACAAGATCACTCATCACAGATGTTCCTCAAAAAGGGTAAACAATCAAATGGAGGCATATGATCAGCTAAAAGAGAGTGGAGGTGATGATGAGAACACGACCAAGGCTCAAACATTGATTATAATGTGTTCACAATGGTTATTTACCAGAGATTGGTTAATTTTTTAATGAGCTTAAACTTTGGGGGAACATTTTCTCATTGCTTAGGTTTAATTTTTAACGAGCTTGAACTTCGCATAAAAACTTCTCATGGCAGGTTTATTTTTTAACGAGCTTGAACCCTGCGGTAACACTACTCGTGGCCTGGTTTATTTTTTAATGAGCTTGAACCCAACGGTAACACTGCTCATGATAAGCGTACATGCCCCTAGCATAATAATGCAAATCGAGGTGCATGCCCCCCAAGCTTCATTGCATTCAACACGGTGGTTGGAATGAAGGTTTACCTTCGAGATCTTTGAAAGACTCGACTTGGATTTTACGAGATCGTAATGAAAGACTCCATTTGGAAAGGGAGTTGTTTCATTTTTTAATGAGGTTAACACGAGATAAGAACCATCCTTGGAATCCACCGTATTTACAGTATTTGATAGAAAATCAAAAACTGAAGGATGGTTAAGGTCGCTGGAATAATTTTCGTTGTAATCTGGAAGATGGGAACGATGGTGGTAATCTTCCCATGGTGCCTCTCCTATCATCATTGATTGAATGATTCCTTCGTCTGTAGAGTGTACATGTGACCAATGATATGAAGACGTGCCATATTCCTTAGACCTATTTATCCAAACACTCGATTATCATTCATTCGGGTTTGCCCCCCAAGCCAAGAAAATTGATTGCTACAATATTTCTAAAATGGCGATGATCCATGATGTCAAAATGTTCAAGAATCTTTTAAATCTAGAAGATATCATATTGCAGGTTCCCACTGTGGCCACTTCCACCAGATTGTTTGGAGGCGGTAGGGCAAAAGTACCCATCAATGTAGGGTCTTTTAGTAGGCCTACTCCGATATTTTGAAGCGACTGAGAGCTTCCGTGGATCATCAGAATGCTTCCTGTAAATTGTGAACTATTGCGGAGAAAGGTTTGTTGGTCGACGATTGTAATCCCTCCTTGAAAAGGAAATGCAATATTTCTGAAGTATGTCAACAGAACAACAGCCATTGCATATATCCAGGGCCTTCCCATTAGGATGTTGTAATCGAGGTTTCCGTCGATAACTTCAACATCAATTTCTACTGTTTTTCCCCACAGTTCGACTTGCAAGTTATTCAATATCCCATATGTGGTGTATGTTCATCCATAAAATGCTTTTAATGTCATCGACGATCGCAACAAGGGTGGAGATCCTAAAGTTTTCCAGCAACTCATCGACATAATACATATAGATGCCCCCTCATCAATAATTGTTTGATGAACAGTTTTATTGAGGGCTTTCACTTGAATAAGGAAAGCTAGTTGAGATGGTAACTAAGGGTCATATCCTTTGTGATTAAAGGCCACAAGATTGGAATCCATTGGGTCAATCCCACTTATTGCTAACAATAAAACCTATTTTTGGGAGGGGCAATTTTGCAGTACCTCAAGTGTCAACATAGCGGACGACGATTGGGCCAGATCTTCCACTATATTATAATGTTGTGTTGCTCTGGCACAAGGATTAAACGTCGATTTGTGTACTACTCACTTTGGCGGTTTTATCGTCAATTTAGGAGTGATGGGTGGCACAACTTTGGTTGAAGTTGTTGTCAAACTAATAGGTTGATAATTATCCTTGTTGTTTGACATCTGTGGATTCTCGTAATCTTTATTCCTTGTCGATATCAAAGCATTATTTAGCTTCTTCAAAACAGACAACATTAACACTTGGGACGGGGAAGCATTGTTGCTAGTAACCAAATTTTCTCCTGGGTTCGGAAATGGATCAGTCAATACTGCTGAGGTTTTTGAACTCTTGAAGAATTTTCTAAGCTCAACTTTATATGGACAATCTTTTGTCCAATGATCTTCATCACATATAAAGCATGGATGGCTTGGTTTCCTATCTCCAGAAGGGTTTGTAGAAGATTTTTTAGGAGACAACTCCTCCTATTTCTTCTTCTTCCCTTTCTTTTTCTTCTTGCCTCCTGGTTGCTTGGGTTCTTTGCCTTGGTCAGTCGACACGGCATTTACTTCCGAGGTGAGAAGTTCTTCATTTGCATTTTGACTTGAAACTGTATGGGCCTTCTTTGACATAGCCTTTACGGTCTTCGTGCTAGTCGTACCTATCACGCCATCACCGGAATGAGAGTCTTTGTTTGATTTAGGAGGGCAAGCAATGGAAAATTCCAGTCTAGGAGCATTAGGTATTTTATCATAGAGCGTGCCAGACTATGTATAGATCAAGTCTAGATATTGTGCATGAGAAATAACTTGCTCTTTAGTGATGACTCCTCCCTTTGCCACATCTTCTATAAAAGAAGGTAACAATGACTTAATAAACCATTTAGCCAACAACTGATCAGGAACATATGTTTTTACCATTCTACAACGACATCGCCACTCATGAATATGATCGGATATGTGAGTGGCCCTCATTTGTTTGAAATTGGTAAGAAGCTCTGTTCCCGTTTCGTACCTTACGGGTAACTGAAAATGGGTTGAAAAGGTTGTGGCTAGGGTATGGAAGTTATCAAATGAAGCTCTAGGCAATTTGATATACCATTTTGCTTCTGAACCAATGAACATTCGCTGAAAAAGGCAAAGCCTGATCGAATCATCGTTGAGAGTGTTTGATGAACACCACAGATGAAAGGTCATCAAATGATTCGATGGGTCTTCACCCGGATTTCCATTAAATTTAGGAATATCTGACGAATGTTTATATGGAATCGTTGGCCACTAAGGGGCGTAACCAATTGGATCATGCATTAGTCGATTCAGATCCGGTAACTCTAAAGTCACCACGAAAGGAAACTATTGATTCAGGCTTGGCGAAGCATACCCAGGATAAGATGGAATTTCCTGAGCGGTTGGCCTTTGCATACCAGCATAATGCATTTGATGTTGGTAACTTTGGTAAGGTTGATGGACATGACCATTATGATATGATTGATGTTGATAATTTTGAATATACGTCTGCCCATTACTTGCAAAGACTTGTTGCTCAAATCCTTGGTAAGCTTGTTGGAATTACGGTTGTTGGTATTGTACCATCCATGGTTGTGAAGCCATGAGTTGTTGCCCAGTACTGACTGTTTGACCAAGATCGGGGGTAATGGTCCCCATTTGAACCTGGGTCATTCCACTTGTCGGTAATTGTGGTTGCGTTGCAGGGACAAGAGGTTGTTGTATTACGACCTGAGAAACCTGAGGTTGGCATACAACAGGTAACGCTTGTACTTGTGACACCGTCATGATAGCCAGCGTAGTGGGGATATTTGACATAGGTAAACTTTGTTGCATTGAGTATACAACTCTTAGTTGTTGAGGTAGTATTGGAACCCAACCGTTAGATGTAATTCTAGCATACCCTAAATTCTTTTGTGAACTCTCGTATAGTTGTTCTCCCAGAGGAGACAACGAAAGAGTATACTGCCCTCCATATGGTGCTAATCTAGTGCTCAAAGGAATGATTGCCTTTGGGGACCAGATTTCCCAAATTGACACTATGAAGGATCAATTTTTTGAGACTGAACATAAGAGATTCCAGGTATTATTCTGGACGAACAAACAG
>APFE031728492.1:0-10911 GCA_000404065.3 Pinus taeda | reverse complement strand
AAAATATTAACTAATAAATTTTTTTATTTCGTTTTCCACGTATCTTCTTTCTTAACTTGTACCCTAAATTAAGCTCAATCTTAAATATATGTGTTTCTTATGGCTTGCAAGCATCCCCATGATATAGCAAAGGGGAAATATTCCTTTACTACTTTATGTGGAAAGAACAATGTAGGAAACCTCAATAGAAATCCAAATAGCACACAATGAGACAAACAAAGTGAAAATTACATTTTAACACTGTATATTTTACAAAGAGTTATAATGCATATTCACAAGAATGACACCAAGGTTTCTCCACTAAGCATGTTCCTACTAGTGACCAAAACACTATCATCAAAATTAAATCCTATCTAAATAGGATAAACACTGCAACCTAACTAAACATTTCCCTTTATTGGAACTACCAATTATGAAACGTAAGTAAAACTAATCTTCATATTTATGATTAAATTACAAGCACTATATGTCACCGAGGAAATATTTCTTTATAAAAGGTTCCTTTTCACTCGAAGGATCACAAAAATTAAAGTAGAATAGGAGACTAAGTATCTATTTCAAAAGTTTGTCATTGGTAAAGATATTATTAAACTTTTCCACATTATTTACTAATGAAGTTTATATTTTTTAACAACATAGGAGTATTAATATGTAAATATCAATTTTAAAATACTATTTACTAACACCGAAATCTATTTCATATTATTATGATACTCTTGAATCTCATATCCATCCAAAAATTCCAAGACACTTTCTTGTCTAACCTTTAGGGGATGCCAACTTTCACAGGAAAAATAAGATCTTTATAAACAATACTAAAATAACATTGGAACATCACACAAGTGAAGGTCTAGATGAGGCTAAACTCTAGAGGGAAACTGTAAAATTGTATGGATCTTCATCAACAAGCAAGGTACTCTCTACATTTACATTGAAGAGTGGATTCTAGTGAAATGGTAATTCATTGGCTAATCTATTTCAGCGTTAAGATTAGGGCCCTAGAGGCACAATACATTCATCTTCTAGTAAGGTTGGTCAAGCCAAAAAATTGTGATGTACTAAAGGGAGTTTCTAGCAAAATCACCACAGTCATTAGTGGAAATGGAAGACACTATTGTAAACAAAAACACAATTGAGTAGAAGTGATGTGATCATTTGTTGCAGTCAGTGAATAGGATGGATGCACTGTTTTACACTACCAACAATAGCGCGAACACAAGAGACATATTGAAGTGTTGGTTAAGGGAGCCATCAAAGCTTAGGATGACACTAAACCATATCTATAAGATAAAGACACTCAGAAAGGCCCACGAACTCTTGGTCATCTTTTCAGGTTGCTTGTATGGCTAAGAGAGTACAGAGACCTTGTCGTAGAGTTGGGTGGTTCTATTAGATCAGTTGGAAAGTGAAGGAAAACCTTTCAATTGGTCTGACATGTTGACTCTCGAGCTAATAGTGCATGTATCAAATTCCTGGAGTCCGCCCAAGGATCAACAAGAATGATTCTTCATGTTCGCATACCTTCTCGATTGAATCGATGCCCATTATCAGTTTCCTATCATGCGTTGGGAATGGACACCTTCAGAGAATATTGTGAACATATATTGCAAGTTACTCTTAGAGTGAAACTACCGAGGAATCATGGATAGACTATATGACTACTTCGCTTCCCCTTTGTACCTGATGATCTTTGAACAAGATCTACCTTACATGTCCCAAGAAGCAATGGAGGCATTGCTCAACATTGGAGATTGGTATGCCTCACCTGATGACACCTTCATCAAGATGTACAACACAAATAAGGCTTCACATTTGTTGCCAAATTTATCAACAAACAAGATGGTCATGCAGGAGGTTTCATACCACATCTCGATAGGGTTATTAGCTAGATTGTAGAGGAAGAGGAAGGAACCATGGCCTATGCTTCCTCTGCAAATTGGGTTGTACGTTATCTAGAGTTTGAAAGAAGCAGATTCCAAGGTCGAGGACTTCAAGAAGTTTAAGTTCTACAACAAGAGTTTCAATCCATATGATCTGCATGGATTATGTAGCGACCATTGTTTGTGAGTGTACTATCCTTGGATACATGGGGCATGTCATTAGCTAGGGGAATACCCTTGGAGATATTGTTATAACTCCTCTAGGCTCAATGAACTGGTGAGTGTGGTAGTATAATGGCTAGTAGCACTCAAGCCAACAACACCACAGGGATCAGCAATGAAAGAAGCAGTAGGCAACAAACCTATTAAAGAAAAGGTAAGAGGAAGATTTCTAAAAGCGCAGAGTTGGAGAAAAGCTACAAATTTAAGGAAGATCCACTTGTTGAAAGAGTAGCTTTGGATATAGAAGAAAAGAGGTGACAACGCGACAAGAGAGGAGCAAAAAAAAGGAGAGATAAACAAACACTAGAAGAGATGGAGAGGAAGTTGCAGGAAGTAGACCAGAAGCTCAAAGAAGAACAAGAGCTATGTAGAAGAGAGAAAGAAGTGCAACTGGAATAGGAATAGGAGGAAGTGCAAGGCGCATAGATAGTGAAAACTACATTGATACAAGTTGAAGTCTCAGATCCACCAACGGAAGATGATGAACAGGGTGAGAAGCCGTAGGAACAGGAACTTGCTCAGCAGGATGAATCGATAGTAGAATAGATGGATACCGAGATGGAAAGACTGGATTAGGTTTAGGACACTAATTGTTGTAGTGTTTTCTTCTCAAAGATCTACGAAAAGAACCCACTAAATATTGTGGATGAATAAGAAACTCAACAATATAAATGGCCGTTAAACATTGTAGATCTGCAACAACTGATAGAAACAAAGCCTGCCAAAGTCTAGATCTATGCCAAAATCATAGTTAAACAACAAAAAGAAAGAGTAATAACTCCAATCATCCAATGGAAACCAGATATGTAAAGAATAGTTTTATTATAACACCTATGAAGGGAACAAATAAATGTTACCAGTCCCCCTCTATGGGATGGGTTCTTCGCTATCCTAAAACGTCTTCATCTTGTGTAGAGTCTCTCTCCTCTATAAGGCATAAACCCAGTGAAAAATATGGTGTGTGACAATGAAAATAATCAGAGTTACAACAATGAGTGCAACAATGAAAATAATTAAAAGTGAATAATGAATGCAAAGCCCTTCTATTTATAACAAAATATTGAGTTATTTTGAATAATGAGAAATAATAAAATATTATTGATCCCATTCTTGGAATAACCACTTGGAATATTTTATTATATTTGTTTAGGAGGGAAAAAGTATTTAAACTTTTATTTAGAAATAATAAATAAATAAATGTTTTATTTATCATCTCAAGAATTAGTTAAGGAATAATAAACAAATAAGAATTTATTTAATTATTCCTAAGGGAATTAGTAAAATTTAACAAAGAATAATAATTAATTAGTGTTTAGTTACTTATTCTTAGAGAAAATAAGATAAATAGTGATTTAACTATTTATTTTTCATGATTGGGTCAAATATGACAATGAATAATAATAAAACAATGGTTTAATTAATTCTTCCTAGAATAAAATCAAATAAATAGTGATTTATTTAATTATTCTTCACGGGTTTAACTATAAATTACTTAAAAAATGTTGTTTATTAAGTAATTTCTCATAGTGAAAGAAATTTTTCCATGGTAAAATTGGTTTCAAATGGTGTACTTCGATCCATCTAGTAAATTAGGCTAGATGATCAGTTTTTTTGTGATAACAACTTGCCCCCCAATGTACCAGTGTTAGGAGCAAAATGTATGACTAAAGTACATTGTAAAGACACAATCACTAGGAAACATAGGGGAGTCAGAGAGAGAGAGAGAGAGAGAGAGAGAGAGAGAGAGAGACCAATGAAGTTGAATGTGAGAGAGGATAGGGACAAAGGGACGAG
The DNA here is from genome assembly GCA_000404065.3 of Pinus taeda. Taxonomy (NCBI): domain Eukaryota; kingdom Viridiplantae; phylum Streptophyta; class Pinopsida; order Pinales; family Pinaceae; genus Pinus; species Pinus taeda. The sequence continues at coordinate 7,015 of APFE031728492.1, read as the reverse complement.
ACTAATGCAAGTCTCCTTTTAGGTTGTGGTACTGGACCTCACTCAGGTGGGGGAGACATACCCATACCCGCCGAGATAACTTAGTACAAAAATAATGGTTCACCTAGAAATATTAAACTGAGCAATTAAGTACATGCTGAATGATACATGACATGTTGGCATAACATAGCCATAAAATAATAAAATGTGTCCCATATACATAATGCACTTGGAAAAACATGAGCCAAGACTGAATACAATAATATGAGTACATGAGATACAAAGCCCCTTCCCTAAAAAAATGGGTGGGAGGGAGGGTAGAACAACTGGAGAAGCCCTGCTGAACAAGGAAGGACTCTGCAAAACTTAATGGAAAATTTGGAGGAGACATGCATTCTATGAACACTATGATTGGTAGGAACCGAACCCATCAACTCTATGGAAATGCATCTCAGGCTATAGCGTAAGAGGTATGCATCTTGTCATGTGGGGGGCTACCTGAAGGGTCAACCCCTCATGAGGTCTGAAACATCTCACACACACCCAAGAATCACTTGTACAATCTACTGCATCACTCGACCATCAAATGTATGGATTATGAACATGAAACGACTAAGTAAAAGGACAATAATGAGACCCTTTGCTCAATCTAAGGCACCAAACAAGAGTGGAAGCTGGAATCGAGATACACTACCCTCTAGGATGTTCTTCTAGAATAAATGAGTTGATGTCGACATAATAGGGCCCATGATAGATGAGGCGGTGAGGATGCTCAACTAAAGTATGAGGGAAAATAGTAAGGTCACTGATGGACTAACACCAAGGATAATGGGTAAAAGTAGGATTGAGAGACAAATAGACAAATACCCTTGTCAGAGCATAAAGTGCATGGATGAACTGACAGTAACTAAGTGAACTCCAGAGGGGATGGTGATAGTATGACTAGAGGCCAAAATGGGCAACACAGGATGAGTGATATGAAAATATGGATGGAATACTATGACATGATATACTGGGACATTAAATAGACTCCAAGAGTGCAAGGTGACTCATTGCGGAAGCTCTGAACAAGGGCGACTCGATGACGCTTCCATAGAGACTAGGCCGAGTGGGGACCATCAAAACATGAGTAAATGATGGTTACTCATGAAGAAACTGACATGTGGTATGACAAGTATTAAGAGGAGGTCGACCTCAAACTACAAGTGTTTCTTTATGATGAAATTCAATTTTAAGAGACAACGAAGTGACCTTTCTTGGAAAAATGGCTTCCTGGTGAAGTTTCAAATCATCAAGAACGAAGGAAGACCAATGACATAGCTCGGTGAGAGCTTTCTAATGGTGTTTACAGTTCATCAAATTGAGCTACGGTCTAGTCGCAATGGGTGACAGAAAAACTTTGGGTTTTCCTATAAAAGGGTGTTTTCGCTCCAATTTAGATTCATTTGCTAAGTGAGTTGTGGTGAATTTGTAGAGGAGGAAAAGGTCCTAAACATTGTGGAGATTGTAGCAGAAAAACTAACCATTGGAATTGGGACCTGTGACGTTCATGTAGGTCATCTTACTCATCTCTTCAATTTTAGTGGTTTATTTCATCATTTTTGGCACCTGTTGGCTCCCTGAGAGACCCTTGCTCATGCTCACAATCACATCACACTTTATGGGCCCTTAAGTGTGATATGGCTTGCAGGAAGTAACTAGAAACCTATGAGCTCTCATTTTCTGGGCTGAAAACTGTGATTTGGGTCCGGAGAGAGGGTTGCTTTGCTAGACTGGTGGGGGTTTTTAGGTCGATCAGTGTTTCCCATTGTTTTCTTCTTTGAATTGACAATACATGTGGTATGTTGCAAGCATGGAAAAGCTAAAAATCAAATGGCATGAATGAGACTTGGATATTCTTTGATCCACGATCCAGGGGGATTAGGTGGTTCGAGGGGCATTGGCTCATTATGGGGCTATCAAGTTGGTAGAGAACCGATTGATGAGGGCAGGTGAGCCCTTGCTATCAAGAATTGTGAGCTATTGGGATCCAGACTATGAGGTCTTTGTCATGTAGGGGCACAAGATTGAGCTCACATTATAGGATATTTACTTCTTGATTGGATTCCCTCCTCTCGGAGTGGTGGGGGATATTCATCTGGTGTTACCTCATGGGAGGAACATTATTAAGTTTGTGGAGCGCAATTGTCGATGGGGTGTTCATGTCAAGGGCATGACTATCTCGCTTCTTGATGTAGAGAGGATAAAGACATAGGATGTTGCCGCAACTGTGCTACAGGTCTTGGGCAACCATGAATTCCATCACATCATTGGTGGGAAGATCATGTTGGTTGAGAGTGTTTTGATTGGAGCCTACTATGGATGGGCCCAGATGATGTTGTCATCGATGAGACAATAGTTGGGTATTTGCAAGACGTAATTGAATTGTGATTACACTTTTGGTATAGTACTATGTGTGTTCTTCTTTGAGAAGATACCCATTATGCGTTGTCATGTGAAAATTTGAGATGGGGGCCCATAGGAGCCCAGGATGTGTCGATGGGGGCAACTATTGTGGAGAGGAGGAGGAGGGGGAGTCAGACCAGTGTTCCAACCCAATTTTTTCACACATTAGGATAAGATGCCCCTTTACATTGATGATTACCCCTATAGTGGGATGAACTATCAGAAGGATCCTGACATGCCACTTTCGCCTAGATGAGCATGGGGGTTAGATGGTAAGTGTTAAGTTGCTATGTTTTATGGTGCATTTTATGTTTCTATCACATGTATATGGTACTGAGTGTGGAACATGTTGTATGTAGACATAGCACTGGTAAAGCCAATAGGATATGCAGGTTGAGCCGTAACACCTGGCGTTGTAGATCAGGGGACATCATCGTCACAGCAGGGTCCAGAGGATACTGCGCTGCTTGGTGATTTGCATCATAGGTTTGATGTACTCTTGACTGGGGTTTCAGAGTGCAATTGACATGACTTAGAGGATCGGTACACAGAAGAGTGCACCGGTCTTCCCTTAGAGTGACGAGGTATTGTGCGAAGAGTGGTGATGGTTGGTTAGGCAGTACCTGATCTACATGCTAGTGGAGTGGAGCCTTTGGCGTGAGATCTGCCGAAAAGTGACTAGATGCAGGGACATGTAGGTCCCTTTGATTGTGATTTTTGTAACATCCTATGGGCATATAGGATCTATTTAGAGCTATGGCTTCGAACACTTTTATGATACATAATATGATTATGCATTTTAGATGATGATGATGGTTTTCCATTTGTTTTGTTATCTTCTATGGTATACATGTGATAAATGCCAATATAGAATGTTGTTTGCAATGGTATCTACATAGTGATTTTTTGCTTTAGGCACACCACTCAAAGTAATGTTCTCAAATTCACGTACCAACAACGTAACTCGTAGATATTTTCTAAATAGGACTTGGTTATGAACATGATACACACCATTCAATTGCATGACAAGTAGCAAGGAATCTAAAAGAACATGAATATGAAGGAAGCAATGAGCGAGAGCATCGACTAAAAAACCTATCACTACATCATATTCGGCCTGATTATTGGTGGCAGATCCAATGCACATGTCGTTTCAAAGGACTAATGTATGAAAGGGGGTAAAAATGGCATAGGCTATTGAGGATAGATTTCGGGAGAAGCGACTTGCACCGTTGGCATGACCGATATACGGTGTGGATGATGGATCCATCTAAAAGGTGTAAAATACCACAAATGAGATGATCCAATCTACCTAACTTCATGGAAAAAATAAAGACATGCAAATCAAAGGGATGTGCTATGAGAAAAATTTCGTGAGGTAGAGCGCATTGGGAGAATTAGGAAGGAAATTGCCTTCAAAATCCTCTGAAGAAAAGCACCCTTGCTTAAGGGTAGGGTTATCAGGGCTAGACATAGCTTCCAAGTGTCCTCATTAGGCTAGGAGATGGGTAGATGAGAGGAAGGCTGACTACATGATGTGTTGACATTACTTGGTGCATCAACCTATGAAACAAGGTTCACGTACACATAATCTTGAATGTTAGACAACAGGCTAGTGGATGGAAGATCTACAAATGTTGAAACCTAAGATTCTGTCGAAAGAGGTTTGATAGAAGTGTGCATAGAAATCATAGAAAGGTTTACCTGTGAGGAACTCAAGGATGATGATAAGTAAAGGATATGGCCTCTGGTGTCCGTCATCTCGACATCGGGGGGAGGGATTTGGGGCCCGAGTCTCCCTGTTCTAGTTGAATAATGATATCAAAATCCACAGGTAGAGGAGTATATGATCCACTACGAGTGGCCTTGTATTTTCGGATCACCCAAAGGAAATCAAAAAATTCATCAAGATGAGGGAAACAATGGGAATAGTGACCATGAAGATCACACAGGGCATAAGGGTGGTTTCTGTGCAAAATTTTGAGTTTCTTAGGTGGAACTAGTAAGTCAACATGGACTTCAAGAATTTTGGACTCAAGGAATGCTTCATGAACCAAAGGTTTAAGTTGAGGAAGCTCAAGACAATTGTTGTGGCGTGTCCAAAAACTTGACACAAAGTGCATGGTGGTGTTCTCTTTTGGGGCTTAGGGGCTGGAGGATGATGGGGAGCCTTGTACTTAGGTTCTTTCCTCTTAGCCTTTCCCCCCTGTTTGGATGCTTTCGCAATAGGAGTTGGTTCCTGTTGAGTTGTGATGGAACTGAAGCAATAGCAGGGGTCATGGGGACTGGTTGGACTGGGGTCAAAGCATGATAAGGTCTTAGCTGACCAGGACGAATGCTTGCAGGGGGATTGATATACCCTACAGGTATTCCCAAAGTCATGCTAGGAAGGACTAGTCAAGCCATCACAGGGGCATAAAATACTCTTGTAGGGGGGAATAAGAAAGGTATTTGGCATGCAGGGTAATGTCCCGACGGAATAGCTCCTGGATGGTTGAGACCTCGAGGAACAGTTCCTGGTGGAAACATAGGAGAGGCACCCACAAATGGAGGAGGTCCTGGGGAGTGGGTCCAAATGTCTTAGTTGGAAGAGCGACAGTAGGGTGCTGAGGAGCTAGTTGTTGATCAGGTGTACCAGACGACTGCTTAAGGGTGGCCCATGACACCTATAACATGCAAACACTCATAGAGGTAGGCTCTAAGATGGGGGGGGGACTAGGGAAAGCACCAAACAATGAGTCTTTATAGGCTCTGGGTGAATCACTGGTGGAAGGAGTTGTAGGTTGTTTATTAGACATTGATGAGATAATGGACTTGGGTGAGGTCACAAATGTTGGCTTGTAGTAATTCAATTGGTCAATGGTAATGATCTTCCCATCATGGGGGAAGCAATACTTGAAAAACACTACAGATGTGACAACTAACATGGCATATGTATAAATATGACCTAAGAGAATGTTGTAATCCAAAGGGGCATTAATGAATTTAATGTCGACATGCACTGTCTTCCCCACAGGGGTCACTGGACAGCTATGGTGCATGCCAAGGGGCTGGGAGGAGTGTCCATCCCAAGCACGTAAAGTGATGGTGGAAGGGGAAAACTCAGGTCACTTGAGTTCTTTCCAAACAATAGTGGACATCACACAGGTGGATGTGCCTTCGTTAATAATGCAGTGAGAGATGAGGGCATTATGAACTCTAACTGGAAGCTCGAAAACAATAGATGAAGGAAATAGGGGAGGCTCTGATGTATCAATTGAGAAGACAATAAAATGATCATCAGAAGGATCTACTACACCTAAAGTAGTTAGTAGAGCTTTCTTTTGAGTTGGGCACAACTGGAGGACTTCCAGCATCCACATGTTAGCAGGTGATTGCGTCAAGTCATATACTATACTGTTTGTATGGGTAACTCTATTAGAATCCACATTATAGGGTAATGGTCCATTTTGGATCTTAGGAATGCCATCAAACATAGGTTGAGGGATTTGTAAAGGATCATTTGGTGTCATAAGAGGCTCAACAGATATGTTGGTTTTGGACTCGGTAGCAGACAAAGTCGCGGGCTTCTCATATTGACATGACTGAGTTTGTAGGTTGATATTGGAGGGGTTAACCTCATCAAAGTTCATCATAAGGATATGGTAGTCATCGGGACTAGAAGGTTGGGGGAGATGGGCTGCTTCACCTAGCTGAGGCTGAGCAACAACAAATCCTTGCTGAGGAAAAGGATTTGTGAGCACTACTAGTTGAGGTGGTGCAGGATTCTAAGGTGATTGTTGACCTCTCGAAGTTGCTTCAACTTCCCACATTTTGCGCATCTGGGTTAAAAGAGGATACTCATGTGTATAATGGCCATGTACACCACAACATGAAAAACGCTTGTTCATATGAATAGCATTGTTCTGCTTGGGATGACTGCCCTGTTGTTGGTTGTTGGTGTTAGGCTAGTTCCCCTAGGGTTCACTAGGTTGGTACCTTGATTATCTTGGATGCCCTTGTTACCCTCCCCCTTATTCGTTTTCTTCAAATTTTGGGGATTGGTAGCACTCTACTGCGCAAACAGTTGACCCTAAGGGGGAAGTGGTTATTGGGGTTGAGGATGCATGGGAGGATACGACGCTAATGCTTGACGGGATGAAGCACTAGGATATGCATAAGGAGGAGAAACAATTTCATAGATGGGTTGGGGTCCTAAAAACATGTTATTGGTAGGAGGGGCTTAAGTGTTGGAGGAACCGGTGCCCCCCTATGGGTATCCATAACTCAACTGGGTATATGGCGAAGAGCGTGAAAGGGATCCAATGATACCGTAAATGACATGAGATGCCCCTAGTGCATTGGCACTTCCAGGATGAGGGTGGTCTGGAATGATGGTATAGACATAACCTGATTATGCATAAATCAGATCATATCTCAAAGTGTTTTGAAGAGATTCTCCTTAGTTTGAGGAAAATGGGACGCGACATATTTTCCAATGATTGATAAAAGTGTCCTAAGAAACGAATCTAGATAGACATGGTCTTTGAAAGGCAGGCCATGACATGTGCTCCTCCTTCGACACCACTCTTGAACATGGTCAGAAAGGTGA